>JARQOD010001793.1:0-90020 GCA_033576555.1 Oophaga sylvatica | reverse complement strand
GGCCCTTAAGTGGAAAGCTTAATTGATTGCTTTCCACTTTCACTTCAGGTCAGCCAGGGACACAATCAGTGACGTCAGAGGGAACTGATTAACAAAAATAGGGGTTCCCTTCGAAAAAAAAATGGCGTGGGGTCCCCCCTATTTTTGTTAACCAGCCAATGAAGCAGACCGCTGAGGCCTGGATTTTCAGGCTGTTAAGGAGCCAAGATCCATGGACCTTGCCAGCCTGATAATACCAGGCCACAGCAGTCTGCATATCTTGGCTGATTAACAAAAATAGGGGATCCCCTCGAAAAAAATTGGCGTGGGGTCCCCCCTATTTTTGTTAACCAGCCAGATGAAGCAGACCGCTGAGGCCTGGATTTTCAGGCTGTTAAGGAGCCAAGATCCATGGACCTTGCCAGCCTGATAATACCAGGCCACAGCAGTCTGCATATCTTGGCTGATTAACAAAAATAGGGGATCCCCTCGAAAAAAATTAGCGTGGGGTCCCCCTTATTTTTGTTAACCAGCCAGATGAAGCAGACCGCTGAGGCCTGGTTTTTCAGGCTGGTAAGGATCCAATATCCATGGACCTTGCAAGCCTGATAATACCAGGCCACAGCATCTGCTTAGCTTGGCTGGTTAACAAAAATAGGGATCCCCTCGAAAAAAAAAACGGCGTGGGGATCCCCCCTATTTTTGTTAACCAGCCAAGTAAAATGCAGACTGCTGCGGCCTGGTATTAAAAGACTGTCAAGGCCCATGGATTTTGGCCCTCAACAGCCTGATAATACCAGGCTACAGCAGCCCCACATTTGGCGCATCAAAAGATGTGCCAATTGTGGCACTTTACCCGCTCTTCCCACTTGCCCTGTAGCGGTGGCAAGCGGGGTAATAAGGGGTTATTGTCACCGTTGATTGCACGGTGACAATAAGCCCTGTTAATAATGGAGAGGTGTCAAAAGACACCGATCCATTATTAATCCCAAAGTTATTAAATGTGTAAAAAAAAGACAAAGCAAGAAAAAAGTCTTTTAATGAAATAAAAGAGACAACACAGTTTTCATTAATTTTATTATACTCTCATTCCTGCGACGCCATCGATCTCCTGTAAAAAAAGAAAAAAAACAAACCAACAGTAACCACCTGTCCGACGCAGTCCATAACGATAGTCCCACGACGATCCAGCTCTGCTACATCGCAATGACAGGCAGAGCCTGTCATTGCAACGCAGCACAGCTGAATACCTGCTTCCCCGCGGTGACGTCATCGGACTGACTGCTTTACGGCCGGGATTACCCAGCAGTCACTGCAGTTATCGCGAGAAACTGCATGTGACCGCCGGGGAGAAGAGGATGGCGCCATGAAGCAGTCCAGGACGTGACCGCCGGAGATCTTCTGCCAGGTAAGTGCCGCTGACTCCTGACAGACCCGACCGACGGACACTGACAGTGACAGTGACATCCCGATTCCGGTATCCGATAAGACGAAAATATCGGAACTCGGAATCGGAATTCCGATACAGCTAATATCGGCCGATACCCGATATTTGCAGTATCGGAATGCTCAACACTAAACACAACTGTTCACAATCTGTGAAAGGCTACTCCTTTGTCTACTTCTATAGTGTTTGCAACCAATGTATTGTATACGGATGGAAGCGCGTCACACTAATAGATTATATTTTAAATGGAATGGAGCAGAACCAATTGGAGATAAATGAAAAGGATGAGGCACTGAGACACGCTCAGCGGAGTACAAGCAGCAGTGCTTGAACAAGTAACGAGCGTGATGTGCACTCAAAAAATAAAAAACACAGACTGAAGTGAACACTGAAACACAACTGTTTCACAATCTGTGAAAGGCTACTCCTTTGTCTACTTCTACATGTTTTGCAACCAATGTATTGGATACGGATGGAAGCGCGTCACACTAATAGATTATATTTTAAATGGAATGGAGCAGAACCAATTGGAGATAAATGAAAAGGATGAGGCACTGAGACACGCTCAGCAGAGTACAAGCAGCAGTGCTTGAACAAGTAACTGGAGCGTGATGTGCACTCAAAAAATAAAAAACACAGACTGAAGTGAACACTGAAACACAACTGTTCACAATCTGTGAAAGGCTACTCCTTTGTCTACTTCTAAGTGTTTGCAACCAATGTATTGGATACGGATGGAAGCGCGTCACACTAATAGATTATATTTTAAATGGAATGGAGCAGAACCAATTGGAGATAAATGAAAAGGATGAAGCACTGAGACACGCTCAGCAGAGTACAAGCAGCAGTGCTTGAACAAGTAAATGGAGCGTGATGTGCACTCAAAAATAAAAAACACAGACTGAAGTGAACACTGAAACACAACTGTTCACAATCTGTGAAAGGCTACTCCTTTGTCTACTTCTATAGTGTTTGCAACCAATGTATTGGATACGGATGGAAATGCGTCACACTAATAGTTAAATTGCAAGAATTACACTGAAGAAAAAAAAAGAGTCTGTGAGTGACACGTGCAGATGCCTACAGACAGCGTTGCATGCAGAGCAAACTGCAGCGTCACCTGCACTCCACACACACCTTGCAGAGCTGTTAAAACAACACTGCAGGCAAAAGGAAGCTTTACACAGCGGTTGGTGCTAGCCTACCTACAGCACAGTACACTAAATCGCAATCTCTAACTGTCCCTCAGAGTCAGCACAGCAGCGTTCTGTCCCTTACTGAATTCACAGCACAGTGACGCTAAAATGGCGGCGGCGCCTTTTATAGTGCATTCTGACATAATTTCAGCATCCAATCACAGCCATGCCATTAGTTAACATGACCGCAGCAGTACAGGATGTGCCCACACTTCTTAGGATTCCTCATTGGCTGACTAAAATCACATTGCCTCTCAAAGAATTATGGGAACTTCCGATTCCGGTATACGATATATGGAAAATATCGAAACTAAGTATCGAAAGGCCGATAGAGCTAATATCGGCCGATACCCGATACTTGCGGTATCGTATCGCTCAACACTAGTTATAACTGAATCAGGCCCAATGGCAGCAATGAATGTGAAACCACTATTTCAAACGACTGGCCATAGCTTTTGTTGGGGTTGTTCAAAGTTGAAATTTTTGGGTTATTCCTGCTCCTCTAATCATCCCTAACAAGAATCAAAGAGGTTGAGAGCATATCTGTCTGACTTCAGGAGAAAAATTAAACATGTTATAACAGAATCTGGCCCAATGGCAGCAATGAATGTGAAACCACTATGTCAAACGACTGGCCATAACTTTTGTCGGGGTTGTTCAAAGTTGAAATTGTTGGGTTTTTCCTGCTCCTCTAATCATTCCTAACAAGATTCAAAGAGGTTGAGTGCGCATCTGTCTTACTTCAGGAGAAAATTGAAAACATGTTATAACTGAACCAGGCCCAATGGCAACAATGAATGTGAAACCACTATGTCAAATGACTGGCCTTTACTTTTGTCAGGGTTGTTCAAAGTTGAAATTTTTGGGTTATTCCTGCTCCTCTAATCATCCCTAACAAGAAACAAAGAGGTTGAGAGCAGATCTGTCTGACTTCAGGAGAAAAATGAAACATGTTATAACAGAATCTGGCCCAATGGCAGCAATGAATGTGAAACCACTATGTCAAACGACTGGCCATAACTTTTGTCGGGTTGTTCAAAGTTGACATTTTTGAGTTTTTCCTGCTCCTTTAATCATCCCTAATCAAGATTCATAGCGGTTGAGTGCGCATCTGTCTTACTTCAGGAGAAAATTGAAAACATGTTATAACTGAATCAGGCCCAATGGCAGCAATGAATGTGAAACCACTATTTCAAACGACTTGCCATAGCTTTTGTCGGGGTTGTTCAAAGTTGAAATTTTTGGGTTATTCCTGCTCCTCTAATCATCCCTAACAAGAATCAAAGAGGTTGAGAGCAGATCTGTCTGACTTCAGGAGAAAAATTAAACATGTTATAACAGAATCTGGCCCAATGGCAGCAATGAATGTGAAACCACTATGTCAAACGACTGGCCATAACTTTTGTCGGGGTTGTTCAAAGTTGAAATTGTTGGGTTTTTCCTGCTCCTCTAATCATTCCTAACAAGATTCAAAGAGGTTTAGTGCGCATCTGTCTTACTTCAGGAGAAAATTGAAAACATGTTATAACTGAATCATTCCCAATGGCAGCAATGAATGTGAAACCACTATTTCAAACGACTGGCCATAACTTTTGTCGGGGTTGTTAAAAGTTGAAATTTTTGGGTTATTCCTGCTCCTCTAATCATCCCTAACAAGAATCAATGAGGTTGAGAGTGGATCTGTCTGACTTCAGGAGAAAAATGAAACATGTTATAACAGAATCAGGCCCAATGGCAGCAATGAATGTGAAACCACTATGTCAAACAACTGGCCATAACTTTTGGGGGGGTTGTTCAAAGATAAAATTTTTGGGTTATTCCTGCTCCTCTAATCACCCCTAACAAGAATCAAAGAGGTTGAATGCGGATCTGTCTACTTTAGGAGAAAATTGAAAACATTTTATAACTGAACCAGGCCCTTTGGCAGCAATGAATGTGAAAATCACTTTTTCAAACGACTGGCCATAAATTTTTTGTCGAGGTTTTTCAAAGTTGAAATTGTTGGGTTTTTCCTGCTCCTCTAATCATCCTAACAAGATTCAAAGAGGTTGATTCCACATCTGTCTTACTTTCAGGAGAAAATTAAAACATGTTAAAACTGAATCAGGCCCAATGGCAGCAATGTATGTGAAGAATGTGAAGTCACTACATCAATGAAGCCAATAACTTGTGTGGGGGTTTTTTTCAAAGTTGAAATTTTTGGGTTATTCCGCTCCTCTAATCATCCCTAACAAGAATCAAAGAGGTTGAGTGCGGATCTGTCTTACTTCAGGAAAAATTGAAAACACCCTTATAACTGAATCGGGCCCAAACGGCAGCAATGAATGTGAAGCCACTATATCAAACGACAGGCCATAACTTGTGTCGGGGTTGTACAAAGTTGAAATTTTTGGGGTAATTCCTGCTCCTCTAATCATCCCTAACAAGAATCAAAGAGGTTTGACAGCGGATCTGTCTGACTTCAGGAGAAAAATGAAACGTGTTATAACAAAATTTCAGGGCAGAATGGCAGCAATGAATGTGAAACCACTATGTCAAACGACTGGCCATAACTTTTGTGGGGGTTGTTCAAGTTGAAATTTGTGGGTTTTTCCTGCTCCTCCAATCCATCCCTAACAAGATTCAAAGAGGTTGAGTGTGCATCTGCCCTTACTTCAGGAGAAAATTTAAAACAGTTATAACTGAATCAGGCCAATTTGGCAGCAATGAATGTGAAACCACTATTTCAAACGACTGGCCATAGCTTTTGTCGGGGTTGTTCAAAGTTGAAATTTTTGGGTTTTTCCCTTTCTCCTCTAATCATCCCTAACAAGAATCAAAGAGTTGAGAACATATCTGTCTGACTTCAGGAGAAAAATTAAAACATGTTATAACAGAATCGGGCCCAATGGCAGCAATGAATGTGAACCACTATGTCAAACGACTGGCCATTAACTTTTGTCGGGGTTGTTCAAAGTTGAAATTGTTGGGTTTTTCCTGCCCTCTAATCATTCCTAACAAGATTCAAAGAGGTTGAGTGCGCATCTGTCTTACTTCAGGAGAAAATTGAAACATGTTATAACTGAACCAGGCCCAATGGCAAATGAATGTGAAACCACTATGTCAAATGACTGGCCTTACTTTTGTCAGGGTTGTTCAAAGTTGAAATTTTTGGGTTATTCCTGCTCCTCTAATCATCCCTAACAAGAATCAAAGAGGTTGAGAGCAGATCTGTCTTCCTTCAGGAGAAAAATGAAACATGTTATAACAGAATCAGGCCCAATGTCAGCAATGAATGTGAAACCACTATGTCAAACGACTGGCCATAACTTTTGTCGGGGTTGTTCAAAGTTGAAATTTTTGAGTTTTTCCTGCTCCTCTAATCATCCCTAAGCAAGATTCAAAGGGTTGAGTGCGCATCTGTCTTACTTCAGGAGAAAAATTGAAAACATGTTATAACTGAATCAGGCCCAATGGCAGCAATGAATGTGAAACCACTATGTCAAAGACTGGCCATAACTTTTGTCGGGTTGTTCAAAGTTGAAATTTTTGGGTTTTTCCTGCTCCTCTAATCATCCCTAACAAAATCAAAGAGGTTAAATGCGGATCTGTCACTTTAGGAGAAAATTGAAAACATGTTATACTGAATCAGGCCCAATGGCAGCAATGAATGTGAAACCACTATGTAAAACGACTGGCCATAACTTTTGTCAGGGTTGTTCAAAGTTGAAATTTTTGGGTTTTCCTGCTCTCTAATCATCCCTAACAAGAATCAAAGAGGTTGATCGCATCTGTCTTAATTCAGGAGAAAATGAAAACATGTTATAACGTAATCAGGCCCAATGGCAGCAATGAATGTGAAACCACTATGTCAAACGACAGGCCATAACTTTGTCGGGTTGTTCAAAGTTGAAATTTTTGGGTTATTCCTGCTCCTCATCAATCCCTAACAAGATTCAAAGAGGTTGAGTGCGATCTGTCTTACTTCAGGAGAAAATTGAAAACATGTTATAACTGAATCAGGCCAATGCAGCAATGAATGTGAAACCACTAGTCAAACGACAGGCCTTAACTTTTTCGGGGTTGTTCAAAGTTGACATTTTTGGGTTATTCCTGCTCCTCTAATCATCCCTAACAAGAATCAAAGAGGTTGAATGCAGATCTGTCTTGACTTAGGAGAAAAATGAAACATGTTATAACGAATCAGGCCCAATGGCAGCAAATGAAAGTGAAACCACTATGTCAAACGACTGGCCATAACTTTTGTCGGGGTTAGTTCAAAGTTGAAATTGTGGGTTTATTCTGCTCCTCTAATCATTCCTAACAAGATTCAACGAGGTTGAATGCGCATCTGTCTTACTTCAGGATAAAATGAAAACATGTTATAACTGAACAGGCCCAATGGCAGCAATGAAATGTGAAACCACTATGTAAACGACTGGCCTAACTTTTGTCAGGGTTGTTCAAAGTTGAATTTTTGGGTTATTCCTGCTCCTCTAATCATCCCTAACAAGAATCAAAGAGGTTGAGAGCGGATCTGTCTCCTTCAGGAGAAAAATGAAACATGTTATAACAGAATCAGGCCAATGCAGCAATGAATGTGAAACCACTATGTCAAACGACTGGCCATAACTTTTGTCGGGGTTGTTCAAAGTTGAAATTTTTGGGTTTTTCCTGCTCCTCTAATCATCCCTAACAAGATTCAAAGGGTTGAGTGCGCATCTGTCTTACTTCCGGAGAAAATTGAAAACATGTTATAACTGAATCAGGCCCAATGGCAGCAATCAATATGAAACCACTTTGTCAAACGACTGGCCATAACTTTTGTCGGGGTTGTTCAAAGATGAAATTTTTGGGTTATTCCTGCTCCTCTAATCATCCCTAACAAGAATCAAAGAGGTTGAATGCGGATCTGTCTTACTTTAGGAGAAAATTGAAAACATGTTATAACTAAATCAGTCCCATTGGCAGTAATGAATGTGAAACCACTATGTCAAACGACTGGCCATAACTTTTGTCGGGGTTGTTCAAAGTTGAAATTTTTGGGTTTTTCCTGCTCCTCTAATCATCCCTAACAAGATTCGAAGCGGTTTAGTGCGCATCTGTCTTACTTCAGGAGAAAATTGAAAACATGTTATAACTGAATCAGGCCCATTGGCAGCAGGAATCAAAGTGAAAACACTATGTCAAACGACTGGCCATAACTTTTGTCGGGGTTGTTCAAAGTTGAAATTGTTGGGTTTTTCCTGCTCCTCTAATCACTCCTAACAAGATTCAAAGAGGTTGAGTGCGCATCTGTCTTACTTCAGGATAAAATTGAAAACATGTTATAACTGAATCAGGCCCAATGGCAGCAATGAATATGAAACCACTTTGTCAAACGACTGGCCATAACTTTTGTCGGGGTTGTTCAAAGTTGAAATTGTTTGGTTTTTCCTGCTCCTCTAATCATCCCTAACAAGATTCGAAGCGGTTGAGTGCGCATCTGTCTTACTTCAGGAGAAAATTGAAAACATGTTATAACTGAATCTGGCCCAATGGCAGCAATGAATATGAGACCACTTTGTCAAACGACTGGCCATAACTTTTGTCGAGGTTGTTCAGTCGAAATTTTTGGGTTTTTCCTGCTCCTGTAATCCCTAACAAGATTCAAAGAGGTTGATTCCACATCTGTCTTACTTCAAGAGAAAATTGAAAACATGTTATAACTGAATCAGGCCCAATGGCAGCAATGTATATGAAGAATGTGAAGTCACTATATCAAATGACAGGCTATAACTTGTGTCGGGTTTGTTCAAAGTTGAAATTTTTGGGTTATTCCTGCTCCTCTAATCATCCCTAACAAGAATGAAAGACGTTGACTGGGATCTGTCTGACTTCAGGAGAAAAATGAAACATGTTATAACAGAATCAGGCCCAATGGCAGCAATGAATGTGAAACCACTATGTCAAACGACTGGCCATAACTTTAGTCGGGGTTGTTCAAAGTTAAAATTCGTGGGTTTTTCTGCTCCTCCAATCATCCCTAAAAAGATTCAAAGAGGTTGAGTGTGCATCTGTCTTACTTCAGGAGAAAATTGAAAACATGTTATAACTGAATCAGTGTAAGGTTCTGTGTATCCGTTTCTGAAACTCAGTTTGTTCGTCGGCCATTTTGCTTTCTGTTTTGCTGCAGCTATCTTGCCCTCAGTCAAAATGGAGTTTTCCAGCTTGCATGTTCCCGCCCTGATTCTCTCCGTTTGCTTCTTAAACAGCCACAGCTGAGCAATCAGTGCTTCAGAATCTAGCCTGCAGTGAACCTGTGTTCTGACTCCTGAAGCCTTGGACCTTGTACTCCAGCCATTCCTACTGAGGAACTCTGAAGCACTTGTGGACTCTGAACTCTGCTCTTGAGAGCCTCACGTTTGCATGGACTTGCGGTAACAGAGAAGAAGATCTGAATCTGTTGTGGAGAGTTATTGCTGAGCTTAGATTACTCTGGCCTGCTGTGTCTCCTGCTTCTGTGTTTGCAACCTGTGTGTTTATTTTTGCCAATTTGTATGAAGCAATACAAGACTTTCTTTATCAACCTGTGTCTCAAGTATTTTCATCGCACCCAAGCACAAGACGCTATATGAACTGTACCACATACATTACAAGATTCTGAAGCCAAACGTTAGTGTCTGCTGGGTCTGGAAAGGCTTGTCTGCTGTACTGTGGATATCGGATGTCCGGTTGTACTTTCTGTGATGACAGTGGTTGTGACTTCTCACAACCATTCCAGGTGAGCAATTCCCTTAAGTTTTTTTTTTCCTGCAGTGTTATCACAGGTAAACACTATTTTTTTTTTTTTTTTCTTCTCTTTTTGTCTGCTGAAACTCTGGATATCAGATGTCTGGTTGAAAGCTTTCTGTGATGATAGTGGTTGTGACTTCTCACAACCATTCCAGGTGAGCAGTTCCCTTAAAGTTTTTTCTTTCTTCAGTGTTTCCACAGGTGAACACTATTGTTTTTTTTTTTTCTCCTCTTCTTCTAGTATCCTGTCTTAAAAGATCTAGAAAATGGAGGCCCGCATAAAGGAACTTTGCGGAGTGACTGATAATATCCTTGCAGATTTGCAGAATATAAAGACCCGTTTTACAAATCTTCAGACCTAAATAATCACAATTTGCAAGTGGTTGGACAGACTACCCAGGATTTGCGAGCCAGGATTGAGGTTCTGGAGGGGCGAGTCCAGGCTCCTGCCGTGGCCCCGAGTTCTGGGATTCCCAAGCTGCCCCCTTTTCGTTTTGGTGGTGAACGTGAAAAATTCAGGGGATTTGTTAATCAATGCAATCTTTTTTTTTCTGCACATGCTTCACAATTTCCTACTGAACGATCTAAGGTGCTTACTATAATTATGTTGCTTACCAACAAGGCTTTGATGTGGGCAAACCCTATGATTGAGACTGAGGATGATTGTTTGAATCACCTTGATGATTTTATTTCAGCCATGGGGCAGGTGTTTGATGACCCCAATCGAGGTGCAACAGCTGAAGCAGCCATGTTAGCTTTGCGCCAAGGTAAGCACTCGGTAGCTGAATATGCCTTGGATTTCAGGAGATGGGCCCTTGATACCACCTGGGACAATTCCGCCAAAAAATCTATTTTTCGAAAGGGGTTATCCCCACTGATTAAGGATGAACTTGCTCGTGCCGACCCTCCCACTGCGTTAGGTGACTTTATTAACTACTGCATCCGTATTGATACTCGTTTAACTGAACGCAGGCAAGAGAGATGGTTCGAAAGCAATCGTACTAACCTTTTCCTACCTTCCTCTCCAGCTAAGGAACCTTTGAATAGGATTACACGGGAACCTGAACCTGAACCCATGCAGGTAGACTCTTTACTACGACGGGTTAGTGATGCACGCAAGGAACATCGTTTTAAGGAGAATCTATGTTTTTATTGTGGTAAGTCAGGGCACTTTATTATTAACTGCCCCAGCCGTTCTCGCAAGACTACTGCAGCACTCATTCATTGTGAGTGTTGCGAGAGGGGATCTGTCAGGTCCGAGCCTCAGGCTCCAGAGAGATCTGCAGCAACAGATCTTGATTTCTCGGACTTAAACTCTGTTACCTCTGAGGACGTTGACTGTGTAAATGCTGCCATCTTTCAAGTTTCCTCAGCGGTGTCCCAGCTGAGTTGTAAAAAAAACAATTCTCACTGTTTTCTTTCCATCAAACTCTGGGTTGACTCAGCCTGGGTGTCTAGCTCTGCTATGATCGACTCAGGTGCAAGTGGAAATTTTATGGATGTCTCCTTTGCTCTGAAACAGGGAATATGTTCAGTGAAGAAGACTACTCCAGTACAGATGGAAACTGTGGATGGCTCCCTGCTGACCTCTGGACCAGTGGATCAGGAAACAGAGCCTTTAAAGGTTCTTATGGGTAAAGATCATCAAGAGAAACTGTCCTTTATGCTTATCTCTTCTCCTCACTTTCCCATTATTCTAGGGCTACCATGGCTGCAGGCTCAGAATCCTACCATTAACTGGGAGACCAAGGAATACACTTTCCAGAGAAACAGATGAGTCCAAAAATTTCAGCTTGCTCTGTTCCTAAAGGAACCATGTCAGTCCCAGAACTACCAGCTGTATACCAGGACTATGTGGATTTATGTGACAAGAAGAACGCTGACCAGCTTCCTCCTCACCGTCCATATGATTGTCCAATTGAATTATTGCCTGGAGCAGAGATACCTTTTGGTAAGATCTACCCCCTGGCGGGGCCCGAGCTGAAGGCTTTAAAAGAGTACATAGACGAAAATCTAGCCAAGGGCTTCATACGCCCCTCTTCATCTCCTGCAGGGGCACCCATATTCTTTGTAAAGAAGAAAGATGGATCCCTGAGACCATGCTTAGACTATAGGGAACTCAATAAGGTTACTATTAGAAACCGTTATCCATTGCCTTTAATCCCTGAGTTATTGGAGAGAGTGCGACATGCCAAAATTTTTTCTAAACTAGATCTTCGTGGGGCCTATAACTTAGTCCGTATTAGACCTGGGGATGAATGGAAGACTGCATTCAGGTCACGCTATGGACACTTTGAATATCTAGTTATGCCTTTTGGTCTGAGTACCGCCCCAGCCACTTTCCAACACTTGGTGAATGACATCTTCAGGGATCTCCTGGATACATTCGTGGTAATTTATTTGGATGATATTTTAATTTTTTCTAACTCCACAGAGGAACATCATGGACATGTGAGAATGGTCTTGGAACGTCTAAGACAAAATCATCTTTACATCAAGCTTGAAAAGTGTGAATTCCATAAGACCGAAATTCAATTTCTGGGGTATGTACTGTCTACACAAGGAATTAGTATGGATGGAAGTAAAACCAAGCCATCAATGATTGGCCAAGTCCTAGAAATGTGAAGGAGGTACAGCGCTTCATCGGGTTTGCAAACTTCTATAGACGTTTCATTAGAAATTTCTCTGAGGTAGTGTCACCTATCACCCAACTTACCCGGAAAGAGTCTAAGTTCTCCTGGACTCCCCAAGCCCAGGAAGCATTTTCCCGTCTAAAAGATAAATTTACCACTGCACCTATCCTAGTACATCCCAACCCAGAGCTTGCCTTCATAATAGAGGTGGATGCTTCAGACTGTGCCGTGGGAGCTATACTCTCTCAGAGAACAGGTGAGAAGAATGTCTTGCATCCCTGTGCCTTCTTTTCCCAGCAGTTGTCTTCGGCTGAGAAGAACTACGATGTGGGCAATAGAGAGTTGTTGGCCATTATTGCCGCCTTCAAAGAATGGAGACACCTTCTTCAAGGAGCTGCACAGCAAATAGTCGTTCTGACAGACCATCGTAATCTTGAGTTTATCAGGTCGGCTAAGTGCCTGACTCCTCGCCAGGCTCGCTGGAATCTTTTCTTAAACCAATTTAATTTTATTATTTCTTATAGACCAGGATCGCGCAATGGAAAGGCTGATGCACTCTCTAGGATTTACTCAGCAGAGACACGTCCAATTACTCCTCCTAAGACTATTCTTCCTGACTCTAGATTCCTAGGAGTGATTCATCATCAAGACCTAATTAAAGACATCAAGGAAGCATACCATGCGGATTCTTTTTTGGCTCAACCCCCAAGGGACGTAAGTCTTGTCTTTAAGAATGGTGTGTGGATTCTGGGACAACGTCTGTATATACCTGAAACAGTCAGATTGAGAGTATTGCAACTCATTCACGATTCCAAAATAGCCGGGCATAGAGGAATTCTAAAGACACAGGAATTTCTTTCTCGTTTCTTTTGGTGGCCCACTTGTAGGAAGGATGTTTTGGACTATGTCACTTCGTGTGAGGTTTGTGCAAGATGCAAAACACCTCGCTCTTCACCAACTGGTCTGTTACAGCCTCTTCCCACCCCGTCCCGCCCGTGGGGATCCATTTCTATGGACTTCATTGTGGAATTACCAACCTCTCAAGGGAAGAACACTATTCTAGTGGTGGTTGACCGTCTAACAAAGGCAGCTCATTTTATCCCTTGTGTCGGCTTACCCACTGCAAAACAGACATCAGATTTGATGATTAAAGATGTGTTTCGCTTACATGGAGTACCGGATGAGGTTATTTCGGATCGAGGGGTGCAATTACTTCTAGGTTTTGGCAAAATTTCTGTGCAGCATTGGACATTAAAGTAAACCTTTCTTCTGCTTTTCATCCCCAGACTAATGGACAAACCGAACGAACCAATCAAACCCTGGAGCAGTATCTCCGCTGCTTTATCTGCCACCTACAGGATGATTGGGTGGATCTACTTCCATTGGCTGAGTTCTCTTACAACAACTCTCAGAGTGCCTCCACTAAACAGTCTCCTTTTTACTCTAATCTAGGTTATCATCCTAACATTCTACCACGATTTCCCATAGAGACGCCTTTGCCAGCAGTGGCTGAAAGAGTCACGACTTTACAGAAGAATATGGATCTTCTAAAGGAGAATCTGGAATCGGCTCAGGAAAGGTACAAGAAGGCAGCAGATAAATTTCGTAAACCTGCACCAGCTTTTAAGGTAGGAGACCTGGTCTGGCTGTCAACCAGAAATCTTAAGTTAAGGATTCCATCGTCTAAGTTGGGACATAAGTACATTGGACCCTATAAAATCAGTAAAATTATAAGTGCCGTTGCTTGTCGTCTTCAATTGCCCAGAACTATGAGAATCCACCCTGTCTTTCATGTATCCCTACTAAAGGCTGCGACACCCAATACGTTTCCTGGACGTTCTTCTCCTTGCCCTGACCCAGTGCTAGTCGATGGTCAGGAGGAATTTGTGGTGGAAAGGATTTTAGATTCCAGGTTGTATAGAAATCAGTTACAATATCTGATTAAATGGCAGGGCTACCCAGTGGAGGACAACTCATGGGAGCCAGTCAATAACGTTAATGCTCCTCGCTTGCTCCGTCAGTTTCATCAGAGGTACCCACACAAGCCTGGTCTGAGGTCATCCGGAGGTTGTCCCTAAGGGGGGAGTAATGTAAGGTTCTGTGTATCTGTTTCTGAAACTCAGTTTGTTCGTCGGCCATTTTGCTTTCTGTTTTGCTGCAGCTATCTTGCCCTCAGTCAAAATGGAGTTTTCCAGCTTGCATGTTCCCGCCCTGATTCTCTCCGTTTGCTTCTTAAACAGCCACAGCTGAGCAATCAGTGCTTCAGAATCTAGCCTGCAGTGAACCTGTGTTCTGACTCCTGAAGCCTTGGACCTTGTACTCCAGCCATTCCTACTGAGGAACTCTGAAGCACTTGTGGACTCTGAACTCTGCTCTTGAGAGCCTCACGTTTGCATGGACTTGCGGTAACAGAGAAGAAGATCTGAATCTGTTGTGGAGAGTTATTGCTGAGCTTAGATTACTCTGGCCTGCTGTGTCTCCTGCTTCTGTGTTTGCAACCTGTGTGTTTATTTTTGCCAATTTGTATGAAGCAATACAAGACTTTCTTTATCAACCTGTGTCTCAAGTATTTTCATCGCACCCAAGCACAAGACGCTATATGAACTGTACCACATACATTACAATCAGGCTCAATGGCAGCAATGAATGTGAAACCACTATGTCAAACGACTGGCCATAACTTTTGTCGGGGTTGTTCAAAGTTGAAATTGTTGGGTTTTTCCTGCTCCTCTAATCACTCCTAACAAGATTCAAAGAGGTTGAGTGCGCATCTCTCTTACTTCAGGATAAAATTGAAAACATGTTATAACTGAACCAGGCCCAATGGCAACAATAAATGTGAAACCACTATGTCAAACGACTGGCCTTAACTTTTGTCAGGGTTGTTCAAAGTTTAAATTTTGGGGTTATTCCTGCTCCTCTAATCATCCCTAACAAGAATCAAAGAGGTTGAGAGCAGATCTGTCTGACTTCAGGAGAAAAATGAAACATGTTATAACAGAATCTGGCCCAATGGCAGCAATGAATGTGAAACCACTATGTCAAACGACTGGCCATAACTTTTGTCGGGGTTGTTCAAAGTTGAAATTTTTGCGTTTTTCCTGCTCCTCTAATCATCCCTAAGCAAGATTCAAAGCGGTTGAGTGCGCATCTGTCTTACTTCAGGAGAAAATTGAAAATATGTTATAACTGAATCAGGCCCAATGGCAGCAATGAATGTGAAACCACTATGTCAAACGACTGGCCATAACTTTTGTTGGGGTTGTTCAAAGTTGAAATTTTTGAGTTTTTCCTGCTCCTCTAATCATCCCTAACAAGAATCAAAGAGGTTAAATGCGGATCTGTCTCACTTTAGGAGGAAATTGAAAACATGTTAGTACTGAATCAGGCCCAATGGCAGCAATGAATGTGAAACCACTATGTCAAACGACTGGCCATAACTTTTGTCGGGGTTGTTCAAAGTTGAAATTTTTGGGTTATTCCTGCTCCTCTAATCATCCCTAACAAGAATCACAGAGGTTGCGTGCGGATCTGTCTTACTTCAGGAGAAAATTGAAAACATGTTAACTGAATCAGGCCAATGGCAGCAATGAATGTGAAACCACTATTCAACAGGCCATAACTTTGTCGGTTGTTCAAGTTGAATTTGGGTTCCTGCTCTCTAATCATCCTAACAAGAATAAAGAGTTATGCATCTGTCTACTTAGGAGAAAATGAAACATGTATACGAATCAGGCCCAATGGCAGCAATGAATGTGAACCACTATTCAAACGACGCCATAACTTTGTCGGGTTGTTAAAGTAAATTGGGTTTCCTGCTCCTCAATCATCCCTAACAAGATTCAAAGAGTTGGTGGATCTGTCTTACTTCAGGAGAAAATGAAAACAGTTATAACTGAATCAGCCAATGGCAGCAATGAAGTGAACCATATTCAACAGGCATAACTTTGTCGGGGTTGTTCAAAGTTGAAATTTTTGGTTATTCCTGCTCCTCTAATCATCCCTAACAAGAATCAAAGAGGTGAGCGGATCTTCTATTAGAGAAAAATGAAACATGTTATAACTGAACAGGCCCAATGGCAGCATGAATGTGAAACCACTATGTCAAACGACTGGCCATAACTTTTGTCGGGTTGTTCAAAGTTAAATTTTGGTTTTCCTGCTCCTCTAATCATCCTAACAAGAATCAAAGAGGTTGAGCGCATCTGTCTGACTTCAGGAGAAAATGAAACATGTTATAACTGAATCAGGCCCAATGGCAGCAATGAATGTGAAACCACATGTCAAACGACAGGCCATAACTTTTGTCAGGGGTTGTTCAAAGTTGAAATTTTTGGGTTATTCCTGCTCCTCTAATCATCCCTAACAAGAATCAAAGAGGTTGAGAGCGTATCTGTCTTACTTCAGGAGAAAATTGAAAACATGTTATAACTGAATCAGGCCCAATGACAGCAATGAATGTGAAACCACTATGTCAAACGACTGGCCATAACTTTTGTCGAGGTTGTTCAAAGTTGAAATTTTTGGGTTATTCCTGCTCCTCTAATCATCCCTAACAAGAATCAAAGAGGTTGAAGTGCAGATCTGTCTACTTTAGGAGAAAATTGAAAACATGTTATAACTGAATCAGGCCAATGACAGCAATGAATGTGAAACCACTATGTCAAACGACTGGCCATAACTTTTGTCGGGGTTGTTCAAAGTTGAAATTTTAGGTTTTTTCCTCTCCTCTAATCATCCCTAACAAGATTCAAAGAGGTTGAGTGCGCATCTGTCTTACTTCAGGAGAAAATTGAAAACATGTTATAACTGAATCAGGCCCAATGGCAGCAATGAATGTGAAACCACTATGTCAAACGACTGGCCATAACTTTTGTCGGGGTTGTTAAAGTTGAAATTTTTGGGTTTTTCCTGCTCCTCTAATCATCCCTAACAAGATTCAAAGAGGTTGAGGCGATCTGTCTTACTTCAGGAGAAAATTAAAACATGTTATAACTGAATCAGGCCAATGGCAGAATGATGTGAAACCACTATGTCAAACGACTGGCCATAACTTTTGTCGGGGTTGTTCAAAGTTGAAATTTTTGGGTTTTCCTGCTCCTCTAATCATCCTAACAAGAATTCAAAGAGGTTGAGTGCGCATCTGTCTTACTTCAGGAGAAAATTGAAAACATGTTATAACTGAATCAGGCCCAATGGCAGCAATGAATGTGAAACCACTATGTCAAACGACTGGCCATAACTTTTGTCAGGGTTGTTCAAAGTTGAAATTTTTGGGTTATTACTGCTCCTCTAATCATCCCTAACAAGAATCAAAGAGGTTGAGAGTGGATCTGTCTACTTCAGGAGAAAAAAAACATGTTATAACAGATCAGGCCAATGGCAGCAATGAATGTGAAACAACTATGTCAAACGACTGTCCATAACTTTGTCGGGGTGTTAAAGTTGAAATTTTTGGGTTATTCCTGCTCCTCTAATCATCCCTAACAAGATTCAAAGAGGTTGAGGCGTATCTGTCTTACTTCAGGAGAAAATTGAAAACATGTTATAACTGAACAGGCAATGACAGCAATGAATGTGAAACACTAGTCAAACGACTGGCCTAACTTTTGTCGTGTTGTTCAAAGTTAAATTTTTGGGTTATTCCTGCTCCTCTAATCATCCCTAACAAGAATCAAGAGGTGAATGCAGATCTGTCTCACTTAGTAGAAAATTTAAAACATGTTATAACTGAATCAGGCCAATGCAGCAATGAATGTGAAACCACTATGTCAAACGACTGGCCATAACTTTTGTCGGGGTTGTTCAAAGTTGAAATTTTGGGTTTTTTCCTGCTCCTCTAATCATCTCTAACAAGATTCAAAGAGGTTGAGTGCGATCTGTCTAACTTCAGGAGAAATTGAAACTGTTATAACTGAATCAGGCCCAAGCAGCAATGAATGTGAAACCACTATGTCAAATGACTGGCCATAACTTTTGTTGGGTTGTTCAAAGTTGAAATTTTTGGTTTATCCTCTCCTTAATCATCCCTAACAGATTCAAAGAGGTTGAGCGCGCATCTGTCTTACTTCAGGAGAAAATAAAAAACATGTTGTAACTGAATCAGGCCAATGGCAGGAATGAATGTGAACCACTATGTCAAACGATGGCCATAACTTTTGTCGGGGTTGTTAAAGTTGAAATTTTGGGTTATTCCTGCTCCTCTAACATCCCTAACAAGATCGAAGAGGTCAATTCGGATCTGTCTTACTTTAGGAGAAAATTGAAAACATGTCAAAACTGATCAGGCCCATTGGCAGCAATGATTGTGAAACCACTATGTCAAACGACTGGCCATAACTTTTGTCGGGGTTGTTCAAAGTTGAAATTTTTGGGTTTTAACTGCTCCTCTAATCATCCCTAACAAGATTCAAAGCGGTTGAGTGCGCATCTGTCTTTCTTCAGGAGAGAAATAAAAACATGTTATAACTGAATCAGGACCAATGGCAGCAATGACTGTGAAACCACTATGTCAAACGACTGGCCTTAACTTTTGTCAGGGTTGTTCAAAGTTGAAATTTTTGGGTTATTCCTGCTCCTCTAATCATCCCTAACAAGAATCAAAGAGGTTGAGAGCAGATCTGTCTGACTTCAGGAGAAAAATTAAACATGTTATAACAGAATCTGGCCCAATGGCAGCAATGAATGTGAAACCACTATGTCAAACGACTGGCCATAACTTTTGTCGGGGTTGTTCAAAGTTGAAATTTTTGTTTTTTTTCCTGCTCCTCTAATCATCCCTAAGCAAGATTCAAAGCGATTGAGTGCGCATCTGTCTTACTTCAGGAGAAAATTGAAAACATGTTTTAACTGAATCAGGCCCAATGGCAGCAATGATTGTGAAACCACTATGTCAAACGACTGGCCATAACTTTTGTCGAGGTTGTTCAAAGTTGAAATTTTTGGTTTTTTCCTGCTCCTCTAATCATCCCTAACAAGAATCAAAGAGGTTGAGTCCGCATCTGTCTTACTTCAGGAGAAAAATGAAAACATGTTATAACTGAACCAGGCCCAATGGCAGCAGTGAATGTGAAACCACGATGTCAAACGACTGGCCATAACTTTTGTCGGGTTGTTCAAAGTTGAAATTTTTGGGTTATTCCTGCTCCTCTAATCATCCCTAACAAGAATCAAAGAGGTTGAATGCGGATCTGTCTTACTTTAGGAGAAAATTGAAAACATGTTATAACTGAATCAGGCCAATTGGCAGAAATGATTGTGAAACCAATATGTCAAACGACTGGCCATAACTTTTGTCGGGGTTGTTCAAAGTTGAAATTGTTGGGTTTTTCCTGCTCCTCTAATCATGCCTAACAAGATTCAAAGAGGTTGAGTTCGCATCTGTCTTACTTCAGGAGAAAATTGAAAACATGTTATAACTGAACCAGGCCCAATGGCAACAATGAATGTGAATCCACTGTGTCAAATGACTGGCCTTAACTTTTGTCAGTGTTGTTCAAAGTTGAAATTTTTGGGTTATTCCTGCTCCTGTAATCATCCCTAGCAAGAATCAAAGAGGTTGAGAGCATATCTGTCTTACTTCAGGAGAAACTTGAAAACATGTTATAAGTGAATCAGGCCCAATGGCAGCAATGAATGTGAAACCACTATGTCAAACGACTGGCCATAACTTTTGTCGGGGTTGTTCAAAGTTGAAATTTTGGGTTTTTTCCTGCTCCTCTAATCATCCCTAACAAGATTCAAAGAGGTTGAGTGCGCATCTGTCTATCTTCAGGAGAAAATTGAAAACATGTTATAACTGAGTCAGACTAGAGTTGAGCGATACTTTCCGATATCCTAAAGTATCGGAATCGGAATGGTATCGCCGATATCACTAAAATATCGGCGATACCCGATATCGATACCGGAAGTCCCATGTAAGTCTATGGGAACAAAATATCGAAATTAAAAAAAACCCATTCTTGCCTTGTTGGTTAATTGTACATGAAGGAAAACAAGAAAGAGTAATGTAGAATGTATTGTGGAAGGTTGAGGAGACATTAAAGGCATAGATGTTTAACCCAATCAAATGGAATAGCATAAATATTTTTTTTTTTAAAGATGTTCGGATTGACGAAGAAATTGACAATGTTAACGTTTTTTATATTTTGGCAAATATGTATATTACACAACTTCCATGCTCTTCATCTTCACCTTTTTAACTTTTCACACACTTTCTCCTTCATAATCTTCTGCAGCATCATCTTTTTCATCAAATTATTCTTCATCTTCACCTTCTTTATCTTCTTCTTAAACTTCTTGCTATTCATCTTTGTTAACATTACTCATATTCTTCTTATTAAACTATTATTCTTATTCATATTCTGCTTCATCTTCTTCATCATATTCTTGTTTGTGACAGAGAATCCTGTACTTGTAATCTGTCAAAGTATGAAATTTTCATCCTTCCGTTCTTGCTGTCACAAAAGCTTTAAATTACAACAGTATTTGTCCGTGTTCAGTTTAGCCTGCAGCAGCAGGCATTTTCCAGGGGCACCACGAGGAGGAACGGACTCACCCCCATACACTGCTTAGTCTTCTTCTGCTTAGAATTTAGAGCATATATTTTGCTCTTCATTTTGGTCTTATACTTCATGTTCTTCTGCTTTTAGATCTTCTGCTTATTGTTCTTGTGTCTCTTGTTCCGTATCTTGTATTTGTAGCACAATCTTGTACCAGCTGATGTTACTGGGACACGGTTACTAAGCAGGAGGTACCTGTGCTCCAAAGCACTACCAAGGACCAGCAGACGTTGCTGGAACTCGGATACCAAGATGGAGGCACCTAGGCCAAAGGCACTGCGGAGAACCAGCTGACGGTACTGGAACCCGGAGGGGCAGCAGAAGGAAAAGAGCCAATGGCACAACCGAGGACCAGCTGACGTTACTGGGACACGGTTACTAAGCAGGAGGTATCTGTGCTCCAAAGCACTACCAAGGACCAGCAGACGTTGCTGGAACTCGGATACCGAGATGGAGGCACCTAGGCCAAAGGCACTGCGGAGAACCAGCTGACGGTACTGGAACCCGGAGGGGCAGCAGAAGGAAAAGAGCCAATGGCACAACCGAGGACCAGCTGACGTTACTGGGACACGGTTACTAAGCAGGAGGTACCTGTGCTCCAAAGCACTACCAAGGACCAGCAGACGTTGCTGGAACTCGGATACCAAGATGGAGGCACCTAGGCCAAAGGCACTGCGGAGAACCAGCTGACGGTACTGGAACCCGGAGGGGCAGCAGAAGGAAAAGAGCCAATGGCACAACCGAGGACCAGCTGACGTTACTGAACCCCAGTAACACAGGAGCAAGTGTTGACTGTGCTAACAGCACTTCCGAGCAACAACTGGCGGTGTTGGAGCCCAGGGTCAAGGAGGATGTTTAAATACTAGATCAAGTAATTTCCTTGTTACCTGTCAATTTTAAATGTCTATACTTCAAACAAGAGAAAGATAACCTTTACTACCATAAGATGATGATTTCATTTAAACTAATATCTAGATAAATAAAGAATTGACAAACATAAACACATACATTAACATGTTGAACAGCAATGCAAACCACAAAATAAATTAGTTAAGGAATCTGCTATACGGTTGTACATAAAAGCATACAAGTACATATCTGAATCCATTAATGATGGATAAGTAACAGTATGTACACCATTTTTATTGTATAGACAATGAATGTCTGACTTCAAAACATCATCAGCATTACAAGTTATCTGTGACATTACTAAAATGTTACATTTGCTGAATAATGTCACTAAACAGTTTATACAAAATTATACAATTTCCATCATGTAATACTCATAATATGTGGCAATAATCATGTTTATTAACAAACATAACCTTTAAAAAGTGCATAGTGCATAGTGAAAATTGCTATTTATGCCTGACTGTCGACTTGCAAGCATGACAACGGATAGATAAGGTATATATAGATGAGACTGCATAGCCACAGATGGTGAATGGCGATGTAATACTGTACCTCAATAAAGTGTGCGTCACTACTACATAATTTTTTTTATATAGCTTTATAAACAGGGTACGTGGATGTATGCTTGCGCCTTTGTTTTGACGCACAGACTGCCTTCCTGCTGAGACGCGTTGGGTAGTGAACAGTTGTGTGCAGTGTTCACTGTAGTCTGAGGTTTTCCTTTTTGGAGTGCAGATCACGCTCCAGTTAGTTCTTCAACCACTGCTGGTTGTAGTCTGCTGAGCGTGTGTCACTGGCACATCCTTGAAATTTTTCTCTAATTGTTGCTGCTCCACTCTATTACAAATAAATAAAATCTATTAGTGTGACGCGCTTCCATCCGTATACAATACATTGGTTGCAAACACTATAGAAGTACACAAAGGGGCCTTTCACACCTACTGAACAGTTGTGTGCAGTGTTCACTGCAGTCTCTGCGGAATAACCACACTTAGGCCTTATAACTTTTCAGACTTTCTTTATCAATCTACCAAGATGAAGAAGGCAGGGAGTAAGGCACGTGGTCGTGGAGTTTCTTCAGGGAGAGGACGTGGGGATTCTGTGGCTGCTGCGGCCCCCAGTGACACAGCATCCACCAGTTTTCCCCGGGCCGTGAGCGTTCCTTTATGCGCACTTTTGTAGGAGCTCGGAGTACCCCCCTGCTGCGGGAAGAACAAATTGAAGCCGTTGTTGTTTGGATCTCAGCCAATGCATCGACTTCAATTGCTTCCACCTCCTCTCAGGACCACAGCACTGTTGGGCAACCATCTGTCTCTTCACCGCCTGGCAAATTGCCCAGGCAGTCAGAGAGTTCTGTACAGGAGCCAGCTGAGTGTCTGCTTCTGTTCTCAGAATCTATTGGCTTGCAAACAGGGGCCCAGCCAAGCAGCATTCTGTAATGTGAAGAAGAGGGAGTATGCAGTGATGCGCAACAGCTGTGTCTCTCTGAATCTGAAGAGGCGGGTGAGACAGTGCCGATGGTCAGCACACCGCAGAACGCATCTGATGATGATGATGAGACCCAGGTGCCAGTTTCTGTTGAGCATGGTGCTGGCCAGACCACCCAACAGCAGGTGTTGGAAGAGGGTAGTGGAGATGATGAGGTCCAATACCCAACATGGCATGAAGAACAGGAAGGTGGTGGGAGCAGCTCAGAGGAATAATAATAATATTTATTTATATAGCGCCATCATATTCCGCAGCGCTTTACAGTTTAGCAGTTTCAGAACACAAGTCATAAGTAACAACGTTAACAATACAATAATTTAAGCTAAATAAGTCGCCCCTGCTCGTGACAGCTTACAATGTACAATGAGATGGGGGAGATACAAAGTATAGGTGTTTATATACAATGGTGCATTTACAATGATGTTCCAGCCATCTTAAGGGACTGAGGGATGGAGATAGTGAATGGGCTAGAGACACACACACACTTACACAGAATACATAGAATGACTTTGATTAGTGAATGTGATAGGCCGCTCTGAACAAATGTGTTTTGAGGGAGCGCCTGAAACCATGCAAATTGTGGATAGTCCTAATTTCTTGGGGTACAGCATTCCAGAGGATTGGCGTAGAGCAGGAGAAGTCTTGGAGTCGGGAGTGGGAGGTACGTATTAGTGCAGAGGTTAGTCGAAAGTCGTTTGCAGAGCGCAGCAGTCGGTTAGGCCGATAGATAGAAATGAGGGAGGAGATGTAGGAGGGGTGCTGCACTGTGGAGAGCTTTGTGGGTGAGAACCAGTACTTTGGTTGAAAGCTGGGAGAGGCCTAGAGAAATGGTTAGTGATAGAAGGAAGATAGAGGAAGACATTGCCCCAACGGTACAAACAGGAGGGAGAGTTAGGCTGCAGACTCGGTTGCCTGTAGCCTCCAGTTTGGCACCTGTTCGGAGCAGTTGTCTTCCAAAAGTCAAAACGTGCGCTCCCAGGACTTGCACTGCGTGGTCCTTTTTTCACACACTTGCACATGATATTTGCTATGTGAAATGCAAGCTGTGTAATCAAAAATTAAAAATAGCTAAAAGTGTCAGTCACCTCAATACCACAAATATGTGGAAACATGTGCGGACAAAGCACGTAGTTGAGTTACAAAGACACACTGGAGATGTAGGCCAACCTACAGCAGCACCTACATCTTCAGGTTGTGTTGAAGCCTCTTCATCGAGCTCACACACAGCTGGTTATGCTTCCTCACAGGATCGCCATGGAAGAACCTCGGCCACTGTTGTCCAGAGACAAACTGTTATTCCACACACAGCAGCAAGTTCCCTGTCATCCTCACACTCCCAGGCCACAAAACAGCCAGCGGTAGCACAGGCATGGGATAAAACACGGCCATACTCCGCAAACCATGCACGAGCACAGGCTCTGAATGCTGGCATTGCAAAACTCCTGTCCCTTGAAATGCTGTGATTCAGGCTGGTGGAGACAGACAGTTTCCGTAACTGAATATCATTGTCAATCCCACAATACAATGTGCCAAGCCGATTTCATTTCAGCAGGCAAGCCGTCCCTGGTCTGCAAAAGCATGTTGAGGGAAAAATTAAACATGCGCTACTAAAAGCCCTCAGTAGCAAGGTCCACCTGACCACCGATGCGTGGACCAGTACCCATTGTTATGATCTGCTACAACCAGTAAGGAAAGAAGGGAATTCTGTCCCTACAATACAACTAAGCTGAATCCCTACGATGTAACGGGGAACCTGATCCTGCGACCAGACCCGCTAAAGTCCTCATCTAGTGTGAACGAAGACCTATAGTTGCGAGGGAGTAATCCCTACAAGATCTAGGGACTGGGAGAAAAGGTGGACACCTCCTAACATAAATTGTAGCATGGATAATTAAACAGAAAAATAAATACTTTGTGATCCTAACATCAAGCAAAACTCACAGATTAAGGCACCTAAGCACCCGGCTAGCTTAACAGTAGATAATACAATGAAGTCAAGCAAAGCCAGAAGGGCGGAGCCAGACTAAATAGGGAAAAAAGGTCATGTGACCAGCAAACTGAAACAAAACCTAACAAGAGGGTTCTAACACCCATGGCCAGGGACAATACCTTTCCCTCACTGCCCATTGGGTCAATGTTGTGCAGCCGGGTACTGATCTTGCGAGTGGCGCTGTACGTGTTCTGCCAACTCCAAGGATTGCAGGAATCAAGTCTGTACACATTGATTCCTCCTATTCCAGTTCCTCAGAATCATCGCTGCAGGAGCCGTCACGGTCTACCTCCACATGGACCCGTGAACGTTTACCTGTTGCGACCGATATGAGCACAGCCGTGTCCAAATGTCAACAGGCCATCCTGAAATTAATTTCCATGGGGAATCTTAGCCACACAGCGCAGGAGCTCTGTAATGCCATAAAGCAGGAGAGCGACGTGTGGTTTTTGGAAGAGAATCTACAGGCAGGCTTGGTAGTGTGTGACAATGGCCGAAATCTGGTGTCAGCTCTGGGCCTTGGCAACCTCACTCACATACCATGTCTGTCATATGTGCTCAACTTGGTCGTGCAGAGTTTTTTGAGGGACTATCCGGATCTTGATGCACTGCTGCACAAGGTCCGCCTAGAGTGCGCTCACTTGCGACGTTCCAGCATGGCCAGATCGCTGATTGCAGCTCTGCAACGCAGATTTCACCTTCATGAACATCGCATTATATGTGACGTACCCACCAGGTGGAATTCCTCGTTACATATGTTGGAGCGGTTGTGTGAGCAGCAGCCAACAGTAATGGAGTATCAGCTGCATCAGGCGCAGTCAACTCGCAATTTGCGGCGTTCACACTTCACCACTACTGAGTGGGCCTCTATAATAAGAATAATAATATTATTTATTTATATAGCGCCATAATATTCCGCAGTGCTTTACAGTTTAACAGTTTCAAAACACGAGTCATAAGTAACAACGTTAACAATACAATAATTAAAGCAAAATCAGCCGCCCCTGCTGGTGAAAGCTTACAATCTACAATGAGGTGTGGGAGATACAAAGTACAGGTGTTTATATACAATGGTGTTTTTACAATGATGGTCCAGCCATTTTAAGGAAGTGAGGGATGCATGGAGATAGTGAATGGGCTACACACACAGAATTACACATAGAATGACTTTGATTAGTGAATGTGATAGGCCACTGTGAACAAATGTGTTTTGAGGGAGCGCCTGAAACCATCCAAATTGCGGATAGTCCTAATTTCTTGGGGTAGAGCATTCCAGAGGATTGGCGCAGCGCGGGTGAAGTCTTGGAGTTGGGAGTGGGAGGTACGGATTAGTGCAGAGGTTAGTCGAAGGTCGTTTGCAGAGTGCAGCAGTCGGTTAGGCCGATAAATATAAATAAGGGAGGAGATGTAGGGGGGTGCTGCGCTGTGGAGAGCTATGTTGGTGAGAACCAGTAATTAGAATTGGATCCTATAATGAATGGGCAGCCACTGCCAGTGTAATGAGTGGCGAATAACTCTATGAAGGATATCTGCCACGTTTTGCGTGCGTTTGATGAGTCAACGCGGATGGCGAGTGCAGATGATGCACTAGTCAGCCTGACTGTCCCCTTATCTGCCTGCTTCAAAAAACACTGCAAGCACTAAGGCATGAGGTTTTGGAAGAGGTGGAGGATGAGGAGTCACAAATTCCATCACCTTCTGGACAGTCAGCGCAACGTGGTTCCTCACAAAGGGCTGGAGGACTTTCAAAGTACCATGCTGTATCAACAATTGAACCTCCAGAGTCGCTGTCTATATTTTCATAACCATTACAAACTTTTAATGTATTTACAAAGCACATAATGTACATTTTTTGTCTATCCTTTTGTAATGTATTGTGTTTCCATAAACTGATGTTACAGAATTATGATACAAAGTTTTTAAATTTTGAGTTTTAAATTTTGTAAATTTATATGTATTTGAAGGACTTTGTGAGGAGGATGAGGAGTCACAAATTCCATCACCTTCTGGACAGTCAGCGCAACGTGGTTCCTCACAAAGGGCTGGAGGACTTTCAAAGTACCATGCTGTATCAACAATTGAACCTCCAGAGTCGCTGTCTATATTTTCATAACCATTACAAACTTTTAATGTATTTACAAAGCACATAATGTACATTTTTTGTCTATCCTTTTGTAATGCTATTGTGTTTCCATAAACTGATGTTACAGAATTATGATACAAAGTTTTTAAATTTTGAGTTTTAAATTTTGTAAATTTATATGTATTTGAAGGACTTTGTGAGGAGGATGAGGAGGAGTCAATGGAGGAGGAAGACATCGCTCCAGAGGGAGGTAGACAATGCTCTAGTCAGTATGTAGACCAAGGGTGGGGTGATGCACAGCAGGCGGAGATGATGCCTCTTGCAGGGGACAACGTTTCTTGGCCAGTTGGGAGTCTGCAGCACATGGTTGATTTCATGCTGCAGTGGCTGAGAAACGACCGCCGCATCGAACACATTCACACCACGTCTGATTATTGGGTGTACACCCTCCTAGACCCTCGCTACCGGGACAACTTACAAAGCCTCATCACACCGTTGAACCGGGAGCGTAAAATGCGGAAGTACCAAGACACACTGGTGCAATCCATAATGTTCTCCATTCCAGCCGAGAGCACTGCTGCTGCTACTGATTTACAAAGCAGCTCTGTGCGTCGAGGCAGTGGAGACAGCTCTGCAACAAGAGGGAGCACAAGCAGCGCCTCTGCACAGGGCAAGAACAGTATGTTCCAAATGTGTCGAAGTTTTGTGGCAGCGCCACCAATGTCTACACCATCCGAGACGGCTCCAGTCAGCAGGAGGCAACATTTCCGTAAGATGGTTACAGACTACATGTCTTGCCCTCTCAGTGTACTCTCAGATGGCTCTTCCCCATTCAAGTTTTGTGTCTCTAAGCTGGATACATGGCCAGAGCTTAGCCAGTATGCATTGGAGGTGCTGGCTTGATCTGCTGGCAGTGTATTATCGGAGCGCGTCTTTACTGCTGCAGGTGGTGTACTAACAGACCGTTGCATGCGACTATCCTACGATAATGTAGAACGGCTTACTTTTCTGAAAATGAACTAGGCATGGATCTCGCCTGAATTTGCCTGTCCGGTTTCAGATTAACTAACTGGTTGACAACGTTTTCCATGTCTCCTGTTATGTTCATCTTTCTACCACCTGAGCTATACTCCCTGGGCTACAACACTGCCAGTTGCTGCTCAGAAGTGTCGTGTCCACAGACCAATACACAAGCTATAGTGATAGTGGGTTCAGTAACGCCTGCTGTTCCCCTGCTGTGTGTCCGGCAAAAATTACTGCTACCTACCTACACATGTTTAAAAAAACATGACATGTTAAAGTGGCTAGTGCTACACATAGATATCAGGCTACACCCTTATTTCTAAGCTGTAAACAAGTGAAACGTCAAATTTAAAACCATTCAATGATTAGTGTTGGTAACAAATCTGTAACTAAATAATTGTGACATATTATGGCAGATATACACATGTCTAACACAAATGCTAACACAAAAGCATACTTATGCTATAGGGTACTGATGGTGAACCTTCTCACTCCATAACTTTGACCAATCCAACTCACATCATGCCTCAAATGCTGCAATGTTGGAAGTGCATAATGTGGGTTGAACTTTGACAACAGCTGCAGTGCGAAGGTTATCCTTCTGTGTTCTTGGCTTTTAAATAAAAGCATACAAGTAAATATAATAATACATTGTTGATTAAGGGACATGATGTACACCTGTAATATTGTGCAAACAATGGATGTAGGACTATTCCTCTTCAACATTACTTATATTTGTGTCATTTGAAAAAATACATATTTTAGTTAAAAATTAAAAACCCATGTTCAGTAGCTGTGAAAGGCCCGTTTGTGTACTTCTATATTGTTTGCAACCAATGTATTGTATACGGATGGAAGCGCGTCACACTAATAGATTAGATTTATTTTAAATGGAATGTAGCAGAACCAATTGGAGATAAATGAAAAGGATGAGCCACTGAGACACGCTCAGCAGAGTACAAGCAGCAGTGCTTGAACATGTAACTGGAGCGTGATCTGCACTCAAAAAAGTAAAAAACACAGACTGAAGTGAACACTGAAACACAACTGTCCACAATCTGTGAAAAGCTCCTTTCTGTACTTCTATAGTGTTTGCAACCAATGTATTGTATACGGATGGAAGCACGTCACACTAATAGATTAGATTTATTTTAAATGGAATGTAGCAGAACCAATTGGAGATAAATGAAAAGGATGAGCCACTGAGACACGCTCAGCAGAGTACAAGCAGCAGTGCTTGAACATGTAACTGGAGCGTGATCTGCACTCAAAAAAGTAAAAAACACAGACTGAAGTGAACACTGAAACACAACTGTCCACAATCTGTGAAAAGCTCCTTTCTGTACTTCTATAGTGTTTGCAACCAATGTATTGTATACGGATGGAAGCGCGTCACACTAATAGATTAGATTTATTTTAAATGGAATGTAGCAGAACCAATTGGAGATAAATGAAAAGGATGAGCCACTGAGACACGCTCAGCAGAGTACAAGCAGCAGTGCTTGAACAAGTAACTGGAGCGTGATCTGCACTCAAAAAAGTAAAAAACACAGACTGAAGTGAACACTGAAACACAACTGTCCACAATCTGTGAAAAGCTCCTTTCTGTACTTCTATAGTGTTTGCAACCAATGTATTGTATACGGATGGAAGCGCGTCACACTAATACTATTAGTGTGACGCGCTTCCATCCGTATACAATACATTGGTTGCAAACACTATAGAAGTACAGAAAGGAGCTTTTCACAGATTGTGGACAGTTGTGTTTCAGTGTTCACTTGAGTCTGTGTTTTTTACTTTTTTGAGTGCAGATCACGCTCCAGTTACTTGTTCAAGCACTGCTGCTTGTACTCTGCTGAGCGTGTCTCAGTGGCTCATCCTTTTCATTTATCTCCAATTGGTTCTGCTACATTCCATTTAAAATAAATCTAATCTATTAGTCTAATAGATTAGATTTATTTTAAATGGAATGTAGCAGAACCAATTGGAGATAAATGAAAAGGATGAGCCACTGAGACACGCTCAGCAGAGTACAAGCAGCAGTGCTTGAACATGTAACTGGAGCGTGATCTGCACTAAAAAAAGTAAAAAACACAGACTCAAGTGAACACTGAAACACAACTGTCCACAATCTGTGAAAAGCTCCTTTCTGTACTTCTATAGTGTTTGCAACCAATGTATTGTATACGGATGGAAGCACGTCACACTAATAGATTTGATTTTTTTTTCTAATATAATGGAGCTGCACCAATTCCACAAAATAAAAAAAAAAAAAAAAAAAAAAAGAGTCAGTGACACGTGCAGATGCCTACAAACAGCGGTGGATGCAGAGCAAACTGCAGCGTCACCTGCACTGTCACACACACACACCTTGCACAGAGCTGTTAAAACAACACTGGCAAAATGAAGCTTTACACAGCGGTTGGTAAACTAGCCTGCCTCAAGCACAGTAGTACACAAAATCGCAATATCTAACTGTCCCTCAGAGTGAGCAGAGTAGCGTTCTGTCCCTTACTGAGTTCACAGCACAGTGACGCTAAAATGGCGGCGGCGCCTTTTATAGTGCATTCTGACATCATTTCAGCAGCCAATCACAGCCATGCCATTAGTTAAGATGACCGCAGCATTACAGGATGTGCCCACACTTCGTAGGATTCCTCATTGGCTGACTAAAATCACATTGCCTCTCAAAGAATTATGGGAACTTCCGATTCCGGTATACGATATGGAAAAAGTATCGGAATTAAGTATCGGAATTCCGATAACGCGAATATCGGCCGATACCCGATACTTGCGGTATCGGAATGCTCAACACTAAGTCAGACCCAATGGCAGCAATGAATGTGAAACCACTATGTCAAACGACAGTCCATAACTTTTGTCGGGGTTGTTCAAAATTGAAATTCTTGGATTTTTCCTGCTTCTCCAATCATCCCTAACAAGATTCAAAGAGGTTGAGTGCGCATCTGTCTTACTTCAGGAGAAAAATGAAAACATGTTATAACTGATCCAGGCCCATTGGCAGCAATGAATGTGAAACCACTATCTCAAACGACTGGCCATAACTTTTGTCAGGGTTGTTCAAAGTTGAAATTCTTGGATTTTTCCTGCTTCTCCAATCATCCCTAACAAGATTCAAAGAGGTTGAGTGCGCATCTGTCTTACTTCAGGAGAAAAATGAAAACATGTTATAACTGATCCAGGCCCATTGGCAGCAATGATTATGAAACCACTATGTCAAACGACTGGCCATAACTTTTGTCGGGGTTGTTCAAAGTTGAAATTTTTGGGTTTTTCCTGCTCACTAATCATCCCTAACAAGATTCAAAGAGGTTAAGTGCACATCTGTCTTACTTCAGGAGAAAATTGAAAACATGTTATAACTGAATCAGGCCCAATGGCACCAATGAATGTGAAACACTATGTCAAACCACTGGCCATAACTTTTGTCAGGGTTGTTCAAAGTTGAAATTTTTGGGTTATTCCTGCTCATCTAGTCTTCCCTAACAAGATTCAAAGCGGTTGAGTGCGCATCTGTCTTCAGTAGAGTTGAGCATTTCGATACCGCAAGTATCGGGTATCGGCCGATATTCGCTGTATCGGAATTCCGATACTTAGTTCCAATATTTTCCATATATCGTATACCAGAATCGGAAGTTCCCATAATTCTTTGAGAGGCAATGTGGTTTTAGACAGCCAATGAGGAATCCTAAGAAGTGTGGGCACATCCTGTAATGCTGCGGTCATGTTAACTAATGGCATGGCTGTGATTGGATGCTGAAATGATGTCAGAATGCACTATAAAAGGCGCCGCCGCCATTTTAGCGTCACTGTGCTGTGAATTCAGTTAGGGACAGAACGCTGCTCTGCTGACTCTGAGGGACAGTTAGAGATTGCGATTTTGTGTACTGTGCTTTAGGCGGGCTAGTTTACCAACCGCTGTGTAAAGCTTCCTTTTGCCTTGCAGTGTTGTTTTAACAGCTCTGTGCAAGGTGTGTGTGTGAGAGTGCAGGTGACGCTGCAGTTTGCTCTGCATCCAACGCTGTTTGTAGGCATCTGCACGTGTCACTCACAGACTCTTTTTTTTTTTCTTTAGTGTAATTCTTGCTGCTCCATTCAATTGAAATTATAGTGTGACGCGCTTCCATCCGTATACAATACATTGGTTGCAAACACTATAGAAGTACAGAAAGGAGCCTTTCAGAGATAGTGAACAGTGTGTGCAGTGTTCACTGTAGTCTGAGGTTTTCATTTTTGGAGTGCAGATCACGCTCCAGTTAGTTCTTCAACCACTGCTGGTTGTAGTCTGCTGAACGTGTGTCACTACCTCATCCTTGACATTTTTCTCTAATTGGTGCTGCTCCATTCTATTTAAAATAACTGTAATCTATTAGTGTGACGCGCTTCCATCCGTATCCAATACATTGGTTGCAAACACTATAGAAGTACACAAAGGAGCCTTTCAGAGATAGTGGACAGTTGTGTGCAATGTTCACTTTAGTCTGAGGTTTTCATTTTTGGAGTGCAGATCACGCTCCAGTTAGTTCTTCAACCACTGCTGGTTGTAGTCTGCTGAACGTGTGTCACTGCCTCATCCTTGACATTTTTCTCTAATTGGTGCTGCTCCATTCTATTTAAAATAACTATAATCTATTAGTGTGACGTGCTTCCATCCGTATACAGTCATGGCCAAAAGTTTTGAGAATGACACAAATATTATATTTTCACATGCTCTGTTACCCTCTGGTTTTTATGTGTGTTTGACAGATGTTTTTATCACAGACAGAAATATAATAATTGAAAACATATGAGTAACAAAAGCTTATATTGACAGTTAGAATGAGTTAATGCAGCAAGTCAATATTTGCAGTGTTGACCCTTCTTCTTCAGGACCTCTGCAATTCTCCCTGGCATGCTCTCAATCAACTTCTGGACCAAATCCTGACTGATAGCAGTCCATTCTTGCACAATCAATGCTTTCATTTTGTCAGAATTTTTAGGTTTTTGTTTGTCCACCCGTCTCTTGATGATTGACCACAAGTTCTCAATGGGATTAAGATCTGGGGAGTTTCCAGGCCATGGACCCAAAATCTCTATGTTTTGTTCCCTGAGCCATTTAGTTATCACCTTTGCTTTATGGCAAGGTGCTCCATCATGCTGGAAAAGGCATTGTTGATCGCCAAACTGCTCTTGGAAGGTTGGGAGAAGTTGCTCTTGGAGGACATTCTGGTACCATTCTTTATTCATGGCTGTGTTTTTAGGCAAGACTGTGAGAGAGCCGATTCCCTTGGCCGAGAAGCAACCCCACACATGAATGGTTTCAGGATGCTTAACATTTGGCATGAGACAAGACTGGTGGTAGTGCTCACCTTGTCTTCTCCGAATGAGGCGTTTTTCTGATGTCCCAAACAATCGAAAAGGGGATTCATCAGAGAAAATAACTTTACCCCAGTCCTCAGCAGTCCACTGCCTGTACCTTTTGCAGAATATCAGTCTGTCCATGATGTTTTTTCTGGAGAGAAGTGGCTTCTTTGCTGCCCTCCTTGAGACCAAGCTTTGCTCCAAGAGTCTCTGCCTCACTGTGCGTGCAGATGCACTCACACCTGCCTGCTGCCATTCCTGAGCAAGCTCTGCACTGCTGGTAGCCCGATCCCGCAGCTGAAACACTTTTAAGAGACGGTCCTGGCGCTTGCTGGTCTTTCTTGGGCGCCCTGAAGCCTTTTTGGCAACAATGGAACCTCTCTCCTTGAAGTTCTTGATGATGTGATAGATTGTTGACTGAGGTGCAATCTTTCTAGCTGCGATACTCTTCCCTGTTAGGCCATTTTTGTTCATTGCAATGATGACTGCACGTGTTTCTTTAGAGATAACCATGGTTAACAGAAGAGAAACAATGATGCCAAGCACCAGCCTCCTTTTAAAATGTCCAGTGGTGTCATTCTTACTTAATCATGACAGATTGATCTCCAGCCATGTCCTCATCAACACCCACACCTGTGTTAATGGAGCAATCACTGAAAAGAGGTTAGCTAGTCCTTTTAAGGTAGGGCTGCAATGATGTTGAAATGTCTTTTGGGGGATAAAGTTCATTTTCTAGCCAAATATTGACTTTGCAAGTAATTGCTGTTAAGCTGATCACTCTTTATAACATTCTGGAGTATATGCAAATTGCCATTAGAAAAAGTGAAGCAGTAGACTTTGTAAAAATTAATATTTGTGTCATTCTCAAAACTTTTGGCCATGACTGTACAATACATTGGTTGCAAACACTATAGAAGTACACAAAGGAGCCTTTCACACCTAGTGAACAGTTGTCTGCAGTGTTCACTGCAGTCTCTGCGTAATAACCACACTTAGGCCTTATAACTTTTCTGACTTTCTTTATCAATCTACCAAGATGAAGAAAGCAGGGAGTAAGGTACGTGGTCGTGGCCGTGGAGTTTCAGCAGGGAGAGGACGTGGGGATTCTGTGGCTGCTGCCGCCCCCAGTGACACAGCATCCACCAGTTTTCCCGTGAGCGTTCCTTTATGTGCACTTTTGTAGGAGCTCGGCGTACCCCCTGCTGCGGGAAGAACAAATTGAAGCCATTGTTGGTTGGATGGCAGCCAATGCATCGACTTCAATTGCTTCCACCTCCTCTCAGGACCACAACACTGTTGAGCAACCATCTGTCTCTTCACCGCCTGTCAAATTGCCCAGGCAGTCAGAGAGTTCTGAACTGGAGTCAGCTGAGTCTCTGCTTCTGTTCTCAGAATCTGTTGGCTTGCAAACAGGGGCCCAGCCAAGCAGCATTCTGGAATTTGAAGAAGAGGGAGTATGCAGTGATGAGCAACAGCTGTGTCTCTCTGAATCTGAAGAGGCGGGTGAGCCAGTGCCAATGGTCAGCACACCGCAGAACGCTTCTGATGATGATGAGACTCAGGTGCCAGTTTCTGTTGAGCATGGTGCTGTCCAGACCACCCAACAGCAGCAGGTGTTGGAAGAGGGTAGTGGAGATGATGAGGTCCAAGACCCAACATGGCGTGAGCAACAGGAAGGTGGTGAGTGCAGCTCTGAGGAAGAGATTTCCCCAACGGTACAAACAGGAGGGAGAGGTAGGCTGCAGACTCGGTTGCCTGTAGCCTCCAGTTTGGCACCTGTTCGGAGCAGTTCTCTTCCAAAAGTCAAAACGGGCGCTCCCAGGACTTGCACTGCGTGGTCCTTTTTTGACACACTTGCAGATGATATTTGCTATGTCAAATGCAAGCTGTGTAAGCAAAAAGTAAAAAGAGGTAAAAGTGTCAGTAACCTCAATACCACTAATATGTGGAAACATGTGCGGACAAAGCACGTAGTTGAGTTACAAGGACACACTGGAGATGTAGGCCAACCTACAGCAGCACCTACATCTTCAGGTCGTGTTGGAGCCTCTTCCTCCAGCTCACACACAGCTGGTTCGGCTTCCTCACAGGATCGCCATGGAAGAACCTCGGTCACTGTTGTCCAGAGCAAAAGTGTTATTCCACCCACAGCAGCAAGTTCCCTGTCATCCTCACACTCCCAGGCCACAAAACAGCCATCGGTAGCACAGGCATGGGATAAAAGACGGCCATACTCGGCAAACCATCCACGAGCACAGGCTCTGAATGGTGGCATTACAAATCTGTCCCTTGAAATGCTGTCATTAAGACTGGTGGAGACTGAGAGTTTCCGGAACTTAATGGCATTGGCAGTCCCACAATACAATGTGCCAAGCCGATATTATTTCAGCAGGCAAGCCGTCCCTGGTCTGCAAAAGCATGTTGAGGGAAAAATTAAACATGCGCTACTAAACGCCGTAAGTAGCAAGGTCCACCTGACCACCGATGCGTGGACCAGTACCCATGGCCAGGGACGATACCTTTCCCTCACTGCCCATTGGGTCAATGTTGTGGAGCCGGGTACTGATCTTGCGAGTGGCGCTGTACGTGTTCTGCCAACTCCAAGGATTGCAGGAATCCAGTCTGTACACATTGACTCCTCCTCCTACTCCAGTTCCTCAGAATCATCGCTGCAGGAGCCGTCACGGTCTACCTCCACATGGACCCGTGAACGCTTACCTGTTGCAACCGATATGAGCACAGCCATGGCCAAACGTCAACAGGCCGTCCTCAAATTAATGTCAATGGGGAATCGAAGCCACACAGCGCAGGAGGTCTGGAATGCCATCAAGCAGGAGAGCGACGTGTGGTTTTTGCCAGCGAATCTACAGCCAGGCTTGGTAGTGTGTGACAATGGCTGAAATCTGGTGGCAGCTCTGGGCCTTGGCAACCTCACTCATATACCATGTCTGGCACATGTGCTCAACTTGGTCGTGCAGAGTTTTTTGAGGGAATATCCGCATCTTGATGAACTGCTGCACAAGGTCCGCCTAGAGTGCGCTCACTTGCGACATTCCAGCATGGCCAGATCGCGCATTGCTGCTCTGCAACGCAGATTTCACCTTCCTGAACATCGCATCATATGTGACGTACCCACCAGGTGGAATTCCACGTTACATATGTTGGAGCGGTTGTGTGAGCAGCAGCCAGCAGTAATGGAGTATCAGCTGCATCAGGCGCAATCAAGTCGCAATTTGCACCGTCCACACTTCACCACTACTGAGTGGGCCTCTATGAAGGACATCTGCCACGTTTTGCGTGCGTTTGATGAGTCAACGCGGATGGCGAGTGCAGATGATGCACTAGTCAGCCTGACTGTCCCCCTTATCTGCCTGCTTCAAAAAACACTGCAAGCACTAAGGGATGAGGTTTTGGAAGAGGTGGAGGATGAGGAGTCACAAATTCCATCACCTTCTGGACAGTCAGCGCAACGTGGTTCCTCACAAAGGCCTGGGCAGGGCTCACTTTGTGAGGAGGATGAGGAGGAGTCAATGGAGAAGGAAGAAATCGCTACAGAGGGAGGTAAACAACGCTCTAGTCAGTATTATAATCACATACATTGAGAAAAAACGCAAAAAAAGTCACGCCCCCGAAAGAAGCTTTAGCAAAACGCGCGTTGGGGTAGAGGAGGAACTTTCACGCACATCAGCACGGTTTCTTACTTAGGTAATTACCAGTATATGTGTTATTTCATTGTACATTTTAGCCGCTTTGGATGTTACTTATTCCTGCTGTTATAGTTAGACGTTAGGACTTGCAAGTCCAGTCATTTATTCAGACTTAGGACTTTTAGTTCAGTCTGTTCAGAGGCAGTGAGGTGTATCTCAGGTCAGTAACCTGAGCTCTATTTTGAGTTAATTAACTCTTTAGTGTATTACCATATCCACGCTTTGTTGGGGCATTTATATTTAAGGCGGTTTTGTGATAATTTGGATATATAGATTCATATATACTGGATATACATTATTAGATACCTATGCATTAATGTAGCGATACGATATATACCTCCTACTGTGCACCTTTGTTATTTTATTGGTTTTATATTTGTATGTTATATGTTAATAAAAGTAATTTTTTACATTTTTTGCTGGAACACTTTTTTTGCGTTTTTTCGCAATGTATGTGATTATAATTCATGATGAGTGCCAGCTCTAATATGATTATATACAGTTTAGGACTATTTTTTGGTTATAATGCTCTAGTCAGTATGTAGAGCGAGGGTGGGGTGATGCAGAGCAGGCAGAGATGACGCTTCTTAGAGAGGACAGCGTTTGCTGCCCAGTTGGGAGTCTGCAGCGCATGGTTGTTTTCATGCTGCAGTGCCTGAGAAACGACCGCCGCATCGCCCACATTCTCACCACGTCTGATTATTGGGTGTACACCCTCCTAGACCCTCGCTACCGGGACAACTTACAAAGCCTCATCACACCGTTGAACCAGGATTGTAAAATGCGGGAGTACCAAGACACACTGGTGCAATCCATAATGTTCTCCATTCCAGCCGAGAGCGCTGCTGCTGCTACTGCTTTACAAAGCAGCTCTGTGCGTCGAGGCAGTGGAGACAGCTCTGCAACACGAGGGAGCACAAGCAGCTCCTCTGCACAAGGCAAGACCAGTATGTTCCAAATGTGGCGAAGTTGTGTGGCAGCGCCACCAATGTCTACACCATCCGAGACGCCTCCAGTCACCAGGAGGCAACGTTTCCGTAAGATGGTGACAGACTACATGTCTTGCCCTCTCAGTGTACTCCCAGATGGCTCTTCCCCTTTCAAGTTTTGGGTCTCTAAGCTGGATACATAGCCAGAGCTTAGCCAGTATGCATTGGAGGTGCTGGCTTGCCCTGCTGCCAGTGTATTATCGGAGCGCGTCTTTAGTGCTGCAGGTGGTGTACTAACAGACCGTCGCATGCGACTATCCTCCGATAATGTAGACCGGCTTACTTTTCTGAAAATGAACAAGGCATGGATCTCGCCTGAATTTGCCTTTCCGTTTTCCGATTAAATAACTGGTTGGCAACGTTATCCATGTTTCCTGTTATGTTCATCTATCTACCACCTGAACTCTACTCCCTGGGCTACAACACTGCCAGTCAGAGGGGAATGATCAGTTACCAACCAAAATGTTCTCCCCAACAGATAGTAGCGCAACGACTCCAGTGCCCACTTGATTGCCAGGCACTCTCTCTCTACAATGCTGTATCTGGTTTCAGCTGGAGTAAGCTTTCGACTTAGGAAACTAATGGGATGCTCCTCCCCGTTAACCTCCTGAGACAACACGGCACCCACACCTACCTCTGACGCATCTGTCTGGACAATGAATTCTCTTTTGAAGTCGGGTGTGATCAAAAATGGTGACACACACAGTGCCCCTTTTAGTTTTACAAACGCTTCTTCAAGCTGATCATTCCATCGCACCATTACTGACTTCCTGCCTTTTAGGCAGTCAGTTAACGGCGCCGACAGGGTTGCAAAATTGGGAATAAACCGCCGATAGTATCCCATTAACCCCAAAAACCCTTTCACTTGTTTTGTGGTGAGGGGACGGGGCCAGTTTTGAATTGCCTCCACTTTGTTTATTTGGGGTTTGATAACTCCTCTCACAATCACATACCCCAGGTACCGAGCTTCCTCCAACCCTATGGAACACTTGTTTGGGTTGGCAGTTAGCCCTGCTTGTCTCAGCGAATGTATCACCGTCTGTACCTTGGCTAAGTGACTTTCCCAGTCTGTACTGTACACCACAATATCGTCCAGATTGTCCGCGGCATATCGGCGATGAGGACGAAGAACAACGCCATTAACCTCTGTAATGTTGCTGGAGCGCCATGCAACCCGAAGGGTAGGACTATATACTGGAACAGTCCCTCGGGTGTTGCAAAAGCCGTTTTCTCTCTCGCTGCTTTTGTTAGGGGCACCTGCCAATACCCTTTTGTGAGGTCAATGACTGAAAAATAACGGTCCTGCCCAAACCGCTCTATTAACTCATCGACCCGGGGCATGGGGTAGGCGTCAAACTTAGAAATTTCATTCAGTTTTCTGAAGTCATTACAGAACCTTAGTGTCCCATCTGGCTTTGGTATTAGGACTATTGGGCTGGCCCACTGACTCTGGGAGACTTCAATGACCCTTAACTGCAGCATCTTCTTGACCTCTTCCTTGCTGGCTTGTCGCCGGGCCTGAGGCATCCGATATGGCTTTAACTGTACTTTGCCCTGCGGCTCAGTGACAATGTCATGTTGGATTATGGAGGTACGACCAGGAAGTTCCGAAAAAACATCTGTATTTCGGCTAACAAACTCTCGGACTTCCTGAACTTGTCTGGGCGACAAAGTGTCTGGTATTTTGATGGCGGAGAGGACTTCTCTTGCCTTCTCCTGAGGCAAGGAAGCCATCTGTACTGGAAATGCAGGCCGTGGACAATCCTCACGAAGCGTGTCTCTGTCTTTCCATGGTTTGAGCTGATTCACATGGTTTACCTGTTCTGGCTTTCTCCGCCCTGGTTGGTGTACTTTATAGTTTACTGGTCCCACCTTCTCTATAATGTCGTAGGGTCCCTGCCACCTTGCAAGGAACTTACTATCCACTGTAGGCACAAGTACCAACACCCGATCCCCAGGGTTAAAGGACCTTACCCGTGCCTCCCGGTTATAGACCTGCCTCTGTGACCTTTGTGCTGCTTCCATATGTTCTCGGACTAATGGTAGGACTGTCTCCATTCTCTCTTGCATTTTGGCCACATGTTCTATCACACTTTTGTGGGGAGTTGGATGGTTTTCCCAGGCCTCTTTTGCTATATCGAGTAAGCCATGGTGATGTCTGCCATATAGTAGTTCAAAGGGCGAGAACCCCATAGATGCCTGGGGCACCTCCCGCACTGCAAACATCAGGTATGGCAACAAGAGATCCCAGTCCTTAGCATCTTTCGAGACTGTTTTTTTCCAACATATTCTTCAGGGTTTTATTGAACCTTTCTACTAAACCGTCTGTTTGGGGATGATAGACCGATGTGCTCAACTGTTTAACACTTAACAAGTGGCAGAGTTCCTTCATGATTTTTGACATAAAGCGGGTCCCCTGATCTGTTAAGTTTGGCCGAGGTGTGTCGCAGGGGAATAGCCTCAGGATTCCTGCTAGCGTAATCTAGAACTACGAGGATGTGTTGATGACCCCTTGGTGATTTATTAACCGGCCCCACCAGATCCATGGCTATTGTCTCAAACGGTACCTCTATAATTGGTAATGGCACCAAGGCACTCCGAAAATGAGGCTGCGGACTGGTTACCTGGCACACGGGACAAGAGTTACAATACCGTTTAACTTCTTCATAGACCCCTAGCCAGTAAAACTGTTATAGAATTCTGTCTAGGGTTTTCTTTGGGCCCAAATGTCCCCCTAGTACATGCGCATGCGCTAAGTCCATTACCAACCTCCGATATGACTGCGGTACCAGCAATTGCTCGACAATTTCCCCATGTATTTTTTCAACCCGATACAGCAAATCTTGGTTCATCTCGAATTGGGGAAATACTGTAGCTGCCCGGGGTGTTGGGGTTCCCCATTGACAACCAGTACATTTTCACGTGCTGGAGTCAACGTAGGGTCACGTAGTTGCGCCGTAACAAAATTGTCACCTGCCACATTTAAGTATGAGAATTCTGGTCCCGGTGGCAAATCTTCCATCTCCCCAGCTAACACTTCTATAGGAGAGGGGTTTTCCTCCTCCACCGAAGGCAAAGGTAATCCTACCGCCAGTACATCTTCCTCTGGGCCACCAGGTTCATGCCCGATTTCAGGAGAATGCAACCTGGTTGCCACTGGTGCCAACGACTGTTCTGTGGGAGGGGTAATTACAGGCCAAAGCACAGAAAATAATGGAAAATCTCTCCCCATTATTACCTCATAATGCAAATTAACCACCACCCCCACCTCGTGTCACCTCCTCCCCGCTGGTGTGTTTATCATCACCAGGGCGGTAGGATAATGTTTTAAGTCCCCATGTATACACAACACACCCATTTTCCGAGCAGTATACTCGCTGATTTGGACGTGGCTGGCTCGTATTAGGGTCACGAGACTACCTGAGTCCAGTACAGCCACAGCAGGGTTACCCTCCACCTCCACTTTACACAAATGGTTCATACTGGGTCCCTCTGGTTTGCCCACTGCACACATGTGTTCTGCATAGTGAGACTGATAGTAGCCAAAGTTGTTGTCCATGGGCTCAGTCAGGTGGGGGCAATCAGCTCAAACATTTCCTGGTTCTTGGCACCGCCAACAGATTATGGGGCCCCTTTCGTTCCCCGACCCATCCTGGGCGGCCCTCCGAGTCTCTGCTCGCCGAGCTGTGGGTGAAAGTTTGGGGAATTTACTTGGTACCTTCCGGGTAGTCTCTCCCTGTATCTCCTTTGTAGCCCCATATCTTTCAATGAGGTCTACCATTTGGAGACCATCAGTAGGGGCTGCCTGTCCAACCCATGTTTGAAGGGTGTGGGGCAAAGTTCTCCAGAATTTATCAGTCACTATACGATCCAGCATAGCGCGGGGTGACAACACCTCCGGCTGCAACCACTTTTCTATCAGGTGTATCAAGTCATATTACTGGGACCGAGCTGGCTCGGAAGGGGAAAACTTCCACTGGTGTACCCGCTGGGCACGGACCAAAACATTTACCCCAAGATGTGCAAGTATCTCAACCTTGACACTCTCATAGTCCTCCTGTTGCTCGGGGGGTAGGTCCCTATAGGCTTTTGCGGGTCCTGAAGTCAAAAACGGAGCCACGATCTCGGCCCACTGGTCCCCGGGCAGTCTCTCCCTTTTAGCCACGCCTTCAAACATCTCTAGGTACACCTCGACGTCATCTGATTGCTCCACATTTTGGATCGCTGTACGCACCGCTTTCCGGACATCCTGCCATCCCCAGGCAGCTCCTGCTGTCTGCGGCGCTGTGATGTGCTGCATCAGTAGACTATTGTTTTCCTGTTGCTGTGATTAAATATCTGCTGCTGCTCCATAGCCTGCTGCTGTATAGCCTGCTGCTGCTCCATAGCCTGCTGCTGTATAGCCTGCTGCTGCATAGCCTGCTGTTGCTGCTGTGTAGCCTGGTGTTGCTGTCGCATGGCTTCCACCAGCATTTTTACGGTGTTCTCCATCTTCGGACAGTTATCCACCGGGTTTTGCGTCACTTTCTTTACCCAGTACATTTACTGTCATGCAGGAAAAAACAGCCTGACCTCACTGCATTGCCCGCATTCAAGCCACCAATTGTAGGGATCCGCTCTGGTAGGCAGGGCTGGGCCGCAGTAATGAGGCAAACACACAGCCTTTTAGTTCAAATTGCAGTGGTTTTAATCATGAGTTCCACAAAAAGTCCAGATAACAAAATAAAAACAGAACATAAATCACTACAGTTTGGAGAACCACTGGTCCCAGACTCACCCTTGCTTGGGACGGGCTTAACTAAGCGGCTGCAGGTCAGCAGAGACCGCCAGGTCCCATTACGGGTGGTCTGGTACTCGCTTCCTGGTGCACACTGGCACACAGTAACAAAACAATCTTCCAGGCTGACTCCAGCCAAACTCCTTCCTTCCACACACCAACTACAACAGCTCCTTATTTTATAGGCCTACTCCACACCCTCAGGTGAGGTACACATGAGCTGACCAGATCACGTTACTATGATCTTATCACAGGTCCTTGTGATCATGTAAAATCCTGAGCAAACTTCAGTCTGCTAGAAGAAATATATCTCCCATCCAGCAAGATCCCCTTTGGTGTACCACACCAGCAAGAAGTCTCCTGTTCCCTACACATGCACAGAAAAACCATGTCGAACATGCTCCAAATAGGGAAGAGCCGTCACCCTGATTGTTATGCTTAAAACAGGAAAGATTGAAGTGTTCAAGGAATAAAATGATAAATTTTACTAAGAAATATGGACAAATATTAATTTGTCATCACAGCGCATATCTGCACATGGCTAGTAGAAATGGTAACAAAAACTAAAACATAGTGTTTACTTTTTGAAATTAATGCATAAAACTACATTTCATAATTATCAATTAATGGTTCTTAAGGAACGTTATCTGTACCTGTAAGATAATGCAGTCAATGGATGTACGAATCATAAACATCATCATCATCCTCACGAGTTTTATTTATGACAGACATAATAAAATACAAAGACTGAGGACAATTGTAACTTCACACACCATATATTAAATGGCCAGCATCTAAACCTAGTAATAATACGCAATAATAAATAATTACATCTAGAAAGTGCATCATGCATACTAACAATAGGTAGTTAGACCTGCAAGTGCTGGTGAACCAACCACAACAGATATAAATTAATAATGCTATATAACTATCACAGTGCATAGTTACTCATGGACAATGTCGATCTAATACTGTACCTCAGTAAAGGCAGAGTCACCCATCATGCTTGTTTGTCTTGTAGATTGTTGAAGAGGGAAGGTTTTTTTTTTTTGTTTTTTTTTAAAGTCCTTTTTATTTGTATTTTCAAAACAAAAATGCCACATAAGGCGTTACACATCTCAGTCGCAGCCGATATGGTCATAAAATAAACATTGTAGAAGTCTAAGTAACAAGAGAACAGAAAACCGAAACTCGTTAATAATTGTAAGGAAACCCCTAACTTCTAGGATTCCTCCCGTCATCTTCCTTCTCTAACTTTGCTGTGATCCTGATTAAACTATTTCACTCGTCACCCTTCTCTGGCGTGTATTTTTTCAAATTCTCGCCACCTTTACATTCATTTATCCGATCATGTTAAAATATAAGGCTTTCCTCAATATCAGCATGATCGATCATGATCCCATGTTTATTCGTTAACGCTGTAATATGTTGAGGAATGTGATTTCCTTTCACTAGTCATGATAATAGTCTCCCTGATTTGCTACCATAACGATATAGATCGGCTCTATAATTCATATTACTGGTTCTCTCGCGTCGATCTACCCATAGGTCAAAGTCAGCCTTAGCCTGCTTCCATCTATTTTTATCCTGTGTCGATAAAGTTCTCAGGTATGCAGTGTAGCTATCGTGTAATATCCTGCTAGCCTGCGAGTAGTTTGTCGCTATCTTCTTTTTTAGGGTTGTCTGATAAGCTATTAGTTTCCAGCGCATTACTGCCTTCCCTGCTGCCCATAAAAGTTCCTGCCTATCCCTACTATCTCCATTATACCTTACATATTCCAACCACCATTGCTTCACCTGATCTCGAAAATTCTCATTCGTTAACAAATAGGAAGGGAAGTTTGGTCTGGCCCCATCTGAACCATATCTGGCAGGGTCACTGATACTGGTGCGTGGTCAGATATAGCTACGTTGTGCACATGTGCCTCTTCCACTCCCCTTACTAGCTCCTGTGATAGCAATATATAATCTATTCTTGACCAAGAGTCATGTGCCGACGAATAGAAGGAATATTCACTGCCATCTGGGTTCAGGTGTCTCCAAATGTCTAAAAAGTTAGTCGTGTCTAGCAAGGGTTTCAAACGTGTGTCATGTGATCGCACAGTCGTTCGCATCGACCGACGGTCTTCACTGGTTCAATTCACCGTATTTAAGTCACCACCTACTATTTTCAGGGAAATTGTGTCTTGAAGTATACGTGCCTCCAATTCTCGGAAAAATGGTCCATTGTCTTCTGTGGGTCCGTATATGTTATAAATACTATAGGTTTTGTTGCCAAGTGATACTGATATTCTCACCCAACGACCATCTGTGTCATTTTCGGAGTCAATCACTTTGCCCTTGAAGTGCTTGCTGATTAATGTCAATACCCCTGTCTTGCGCTCCGTGCCCTGTGACCCGTAACTGTCTCCCACCCAAAATTTGAGCATGGGAGGAAAATCAGTCACCTTCAGATGTGTCTCTTGGAGAAGTGCTATGTCCGGCTTCCACCGGCGGAGGTACCTCAGAATCTTTGTGCGCTTCTCCGGCGCCCGCAAGCCTTTGACATTCCAGGAGATGATCTTCATATTGAATGGGCGGCAGAAAAGTTATGAGTAGAGTTGAGCGATACTTTCCGATATCCTAAAGTATCGGAATCGGAATGGTATCGCCGATATCACTAAAATATCGGCGATACCCGATACCGATACCGGAAGTCCCATGTAAGTCTATGGGAACAAAATATCGCAACTAAAAAAACCCCATTCTTTCCTTGTAAACACTAAATATACACACATAGAATACATATATATATATATACATGTCATTGTGACATATATATATACATATATGTATAGTTTATACACTTCTACATAGTAAAATATCCTCTCATTCAATTGCCGGGTAAAGCCGGCTTCAGTGAAAAGACAGAAGCACCCGACATGAAATGACACTTGGTGTACATAGAGTTAACCATGTCTTTTCATGTCATTTGCTATCTGATTTGCACAAACAATTAAATCAGTCTATGTGTGCAAAATTTCACACCTGTAGGGGTTAATTAAAGGTGTAAATTCGTTGTAAAAAAAAACGGACTTTTTTGCTACGAATTTACACCTTTAATTAACCCCTACAGGTGTGAAATTTTGCACACATAGTCTGATTTAATTGTTTGTGCAAATTAGATAGCAAAGGACATGAAAAGACATGGTTAACCCTATGTACACCAAGTGTCATTTCATGTCGGGTTCTGCATTTTCACAAAAGCCGGCAATTGAATTAGCGGCTATTATACTATGTAGAAGTGTATGAACTACAAATATAATATATATATATATATATGTGTCACAAATTCAATGACATGTATATATATATATATGAGGTGTAAAATTGCTGAAAAAAAATGCATGGGCTCCCGCCCTATTTTCGCAACCAGACAGACAAAGCCAGTGAGTGGGGGCAGATAATAATAGCCCAGAGAGGGACCATTTTTTGCCCCCCCCGGCTACTAACATCTGCCCCCAGACACCCCAGGAAAGACAAATCTATAATTAGATTCGCCCTTTCTGGCACTTTGCCCGTCTATTCCCATTGCCCTGTAGCGGTGGTGAATGGGTTAATATGGGGTTAAAGCCACCTTGCTATTGAAAGGTGACCTTAAGCCAGGTTAATAATTGAGAGCTGTCAATTAGACAACTATCAATTATTAATCCTATTGCATGAAATAAAAATAAAACACACACACTTTAATTAAAAATCATTTTAATGAAATAAAGACACATGTTTTTGACCATCTTTTATTTTACTGCAAAAACCATTTCCTGTAATAAAAATAAAATAAAAAAGCAAAATTATTCTTACCTATCCCATGCACAGTCAGGTCCCACGGTGTAATCCTTCAGAAAGGGTTAATGTTTACTGCAGGGACCGCAGCTAATGCTGCAGCCTCACAGTAAACCCCAAATGAATGAGTTCCTCTCCTGCCTGACAGGAGAGTAAAGGCTGGGTGTCACATAACGATACACCAGCGATCCCGACAACGATATGCACTTGTCAGGATCGCTGGTGTATCGCTACATTATCGCTGCTGAGCTGCCAAACAGGCAGCTCAGGCAGCGATCTGGGACAGCGACACTGCGGGTAACATCGCTTAAGGGCCCGTCTCACATAGCGATATCGCTACCGAGATCGCTGCTGAGTCACTAGTTTTGTGACGCAGCAGCGAGCTCACCAGCGATATCGCTGTGTGTGACATTCAGCGACGATCAGCCCCCCTGCCGGGTATCGCTGATCGTCGCAGAAATGTCAGGACCTTTTTTGATCGCTGGTTTCCCTCTGACAGGCACGCATCGCTGCGTGTGACAGGCGGGAGACCAGCGATCCGCTGGTAACCAAGGTACACAGCGGGTTTCCAGGCACCGCGCAGCGCTTGGAAACCCGCTGTGTACCTTGGATACCAGCTCCCTGCATCAGGGCGCTGGTATCCAAGGTACACAGCGGGTTTCTAGGCACAGCCCCGCGCCTGGAAACCCGCTGTGTACCTTGGTTACCAGCGGATCGCTGGTCTCCCGCCTGTCACACGCAGCGATGTGTGCCTGTCAGCGGGAAACCAGCGATCAAAAAAAGGTCCTGACATTTCAGCGACGATCAGCGATACCCGGCAGGGGGGCTGATCGTCGCTGAATGTCACACACAGCGATATCGCTGGTGAGCTCGCTGCTGCGTCACAAAACTAGTGACTCAGCAGCGATCTCGGTAGCGATATCGCTATGTGAGACGGGCCCTTAAGTGGAAAGCTTAATTGATTGCTTTCCACTTTCACTTCAGGTCAGCCAGGGACACAATCAGTGACGTCAGAGGGAACTGATTAACAAAAATAGGGGTTCCCTTCGAAAAAAAAATGGCGTGGGGTCCCCCCTATTTTTGTTAACCAGCCAGATGAAGCAGACCGCTGAGGCCTGGATTTTCAGGCTGTTAAGGAGCCAAGATCCATGGACCTTGCCAGCCTGATAATACTAGGCCACAGCAGTCTGCATATCTTGGCTGATTAACAAAAATAGGGGATCCCCTCGAAAAAAATTGGCGTGGGGTCCCCCTATTTTTGTTAACCAGCCAGATGAAGCAGACCGCTGAGGCCTGGATTTTCAGGCTGTTAAGGAGCCAAGATCCATGGACCTTGCCAGCCTGATAATACCAGGCCACAGCAGTCTGCATATCTTGGCTGATTAACAAAAATAGGGGATCCCCTCGAAAAAAATTGGCGTGGGGTCCCCCCTATTTTTGTTAACCAGCCAGATGAAGCAGACCGCTGAGGCCTGGTTTTTCAGGCTGGTAAGGATCCAATATCCATGGACCTTGCCAGCCTGATAATACCAGGCCACAGCAGTCTGCTTAGCTTGGCTGGTTAACAAAAATAGGGGATCCCCTCGAAAAAAAAACGGCGTGGGGATCCCCCCTATTTTTGTTAACCAGCCAAGTAAAATGCAGACTGCTGCGGCCTGGTATTAAAAGACTGTCAAGGCCCATGGATTTTGGCCTTCAACAGCCTGATAATACCAGGCTACAGCAGCCCCACATTTGGCGCATCAAAAGATGTGCCAATTGTGGCACTTTACCCGGCTCTTCCCACTTGCCCTGTAGCGGTGGCAAGCGGGGTAATAAGGGGTTAATGTCACCGTTGATTGCACGGTGACAATAAGCCCGGTTAATAATGGAGAGGCGTCAATAAGACACCGATCCATTATTAATCCCAAAGTTATTAAATGTATAAAAAAAAGACAAAGCAAGAAAAAAGTATTTTAATGAAATAAAAGAGACAACACAGTTTTCATTAATTTTATTACTCTCTCATTCCTGCGACGCCATCGATCTCCTGTAAAAAAAGAAAAAAAACAAACCAACAGTATACCACCTGTCCGACGCAGTCCATAACGACAGTCCCACGACGATCCAACTCTGCTACATCGCAATGACAGGCAGAGCCTGTCATCGCGACGCAGCACAGCTGATTACCTGCTTCCCCGGCGGTGACGTCATCGGACTGACTGCTTTACGGCCGGGATTACCCAGCAGTCACTGCAGTTATCGCGAGAAACTGCATGTGACCGCCGGGGAAAGAAGATTGCGGCCATGAAGCAGTCCAGGACGTGACCGCCGGAGATCTTCTGCCAGGTAAGTGCCGCTGACTCCTGACAGACCCGACCGACGGACACTGACAGTGACAGTGACAATCCCGATTCCGGTATCCGATATGACGAAAATATCGGAACTCGGAATCGGAATTCCGATACAGCCAATATCGGCCGATACCCGATATTTGCAGTATCGGAATGCTCAACCCTAGTTATGAGTGTGCTGGAGGAGACGGTGTACCCTCTTATGGCCGTCGTTGGCACCAACCTGCGAGGAAAGGAGGAAGCAGCACCACAATATCAAATACCAAATCAAGATATATTGACAATTCCAGGATTAATTATTGGAGAGAGGTCCCTTGCTACCCTTTTCTAGTAACTCTTGTTTACCAATAAACCGCTGTAAGTGGTTGTAGTCTCTCCACCACTACCTCTGTTTATGTGACTTCCTTTTTTCTAACCTGTGAGGAGATTACCCCCATCCTCCCAGGCTATTCAGTGTACCCCCCCATGTGTCCAAAGCATGAAACCCCAATAGCCTGCTTCACTTATTGTCCCTCCATATGTAATGTTTAAGTCAGTTTCACACGTGTATCAAGATCCCCTCTCTCATGAGAGATCTCCAACATCTAATATCAATTAACTAATTTAACCATCTAAAATTGCAGCAAAGCTACCATGCTTTAGCATAGGTATGAAGGAACTCCAATAGAAATGGCTCAAACAGCAAATATATCTCATTGGTAATTTAACGTGGAGAGAATCTCTTTCATCTTTCCTGATCTCCTTCATGAACTGCCATCTTGTCGTCGTCTGCGTGGGGAGAACCTGGAACTGCGTCGCTGTACCTCCTATCACTTTGTGGATTTCGTTCCAAGGCTGCTTCGGCTTGTTCTGGTGTGTCATAAATGACATATGTCCCGTCAGATCTTTGCAACCGCAAACGCGCTGAGAACAGTAGTTGAAAGCGAACATCTCGCTCAAACAACGTTGTGCAAATGGAACTGAACGCCCTCCTCTTCTTTGAGACCGATACTGAGAAGTCCTCAAAGAGCAGAATCTCATAGCCATGGAGTAGCACTGGGCGCCTCGCTTCTCTGAATGCCCGTAACAATGAAACTTTGTCGTTATAATCTAACAGCTTCATTATTACTTGCCGTGGTCTGTACATCGTTGGTTTGGATGCCTCCCTCGCCTGTTGTTGTTTTGCGGCGGACCCACACGATGTGCACGTTCCACACGACAGTAGTACTTAAGTCACAATATTTTCGTTAGATCATTCTCACAGATGGATTGTAAGTCTGCTGATTTAAACGATTCAGGCAGTCCTACGAGACGTAAATTGCTTCGTCTCGAGCGATTTTCCAAGTCCTCTGTTTTGTCTATCAAATTTTGTAAGTTCTGCTGAAGGTTCTGTTCTTTGTCTTGGGAAAGTTGCTTCCCCTGTTGTAGCAGCGCCACATCCTGTTGCAGCTTGGTAATTGCAATGGTATTCAGATCTACAGACTTTTGTATGGAAGACAATGACGATTGCAATGCCGACTCCAGCAGCTTCTGAATGTCTGGTAAGAGAAGGACTGTAACCTCTCCAGCCATTTTCTGGGAATCAAATTCCTGAGGAACTCTCAGGTCACATGGTGCTTCTGATAATAGCTCTTGATGCATGTCTATGGCAGCGCTCAGCATCGCGCCTCTTTCCTCTTTCTCTCCTCCATGCGCCATCTTGTCCTTCTGCTTCAGTTGGATAGGTAAACGTTCGGGGGTCTGTTGTGAACTCCGTAGCAAGTAGCGCTCCATAAATTATGTCCCCACGAATGTAAAAGGTGTCAGTGTTCCCGGGGGTGGTTTTACTGCTCTCCTATGGGCCCGATATGCTTGGATACCTGGGAGGAATTCATGAGCGTCTCCAAACTCCCTCCTCACATGTCAGCACAGGAACCGGAAGAGGGAACGTGCTTGTTTTGTTGCTCATAGGTGGAGTTTTATACAGTAAATGATTACTGCTGTCGTATTTTTGCCGTCCCTAGGGCAGAATAAGGCTGCGTAACGTCACATTTTAGAGAGAGTCATATAATAGACTCACGCTACCCTACCCGTGACACAAGGAAGGTAGTGTTGCCGGATAAAGCCTTGCGCAACCAGACATGCTTTTACCCTCTTCAACACTCTACAAGCAAAAAATGCATGATTGCAGACGCAGCCTTTATTGACGTACAGTATAACATCGCCATTACCCATCAGAGGCTGGCCACTGTCTGATACAGACATAGTATATACCTTTGCTATCTGTAGCCTTTGTTTCACCTCCACTTGCAGGCACCCACTTAAATTGTGACAATGCATAATGTTTTTTTAAAATGTTTATTTTTTATCGTACATTATTGCGTCATCTCATCACTTTGATGAGTCCATGCTGGACATGTAATAAATGCTGTCCGAACTAACAATTTTCGTAAGTGAAGTAATTTTAATCTGTGACTATCACATATAAATTGTAATGATGATGATGAGTGACTATTACAAAATCCATTGTCTTCACTATGTTATGGTTTAACATAGCGTTCCTTACGCATCATTCCTAAATACAAAAATGGACTTTTATTCATAAATTTACAACACTGTATTTTGTAAAATAAATTTTGGGTGGTGTGTTGTTCCATTTCTTGTTTCCATGTGCTTATATGCGTTTATATTTTAAGGGTGTTTATTTTTATTCTTGGAATTGAAATTCATCATTTTATTGTCCTAGTAAACATTCATTTTTTCTTGTTTGAAGTACATACATTTGCAATGGCCACGTAACAAGGCAATAACTAAATATTTTATTTCAAAACCCTTCTTGACCCTGGGCTTCAACACCGCCAGTTGCTGCTCAGAAGTGTTGGATGCACAGATCAAAACAATCGCTGATGTGTTTGTGGGGTTCAGTAACGCCTGCTGTTCCCCTGCTGTGTGTCTGGCAAAAATTTATGCTGCTAACTACAAATTTAACTTCAAACATCTCATACTAGGCCTCTGCCTACACCCTCCTTGACCCTGGGCTCCAACACCGCCAGTTGTTGCTCGGAAGTGCTGTTAGCGCAGTCAACACTTGCTCCTGTGTTACTGGGGTTCAGTAATGTCAGCTGTTCCCCTGCTGTGTGTACGGCAACAAAAAGTCCTGCTGCCTCCACCCTGTTCTCTTCTCATCCCTGGGCTCCAACACCGCCAGTTGTTGCTCGGAAGTAATTGGCAGGGGTACTGACTCCTGCCTAGCCTGGTTACAGCACGACAGCTGTTTCCTGGCAGTGTCAACGTCAATTTGCCTCCAATAAGTTGTCCTGTCGTGTTGCATTCGGGTTAGCCGACTGTATGGTGGCTGCAGTTTAGGTGATTCCTATGTGTGCTGTGGGATAAGTAAATAAAGGCTGTTTCCGTTGTGACAATAGGACAAGCACCCACTGTAGGACTGTGTGATTCGGTAACTGCCGACGGCTTGCGGCCTGTCAACTTACATTTTCATGGGTGCCTTATGCTACCCGTCCGGGTTCCAGTACCGTCAGCTGGTTCTACGCAGTGCCTTTGGCCTAGGTGCCTCCATCTCGGTATCCGAGTTCAGCAACGTCTGCTGGTCCTTGGTAGTGCTTTGGAGCACAGGTACCTCCTGCTTAGTAACCGTGTCCCAGTAACGTCAGCTGGTCCTCGGTTGTGCCATTGGCTCTTTTCCTTCTGCTGCCCCTCTGGGTTCCAGCACAGTCAGCTGGTCCTCGTTACTTGCATTGGCTCTTGTACCTTCTGCTACCCGTCCGGGTTCCAGTAACGTCAGCTGGTTCTCGGAAGTTAGTCAGCCTTCTTGTACCTTCAGCTACATTTACAAATTGAACATTTTTTAAATTTTTTTTGGGTAATCACTCTGGATCTCCAACAATGAAGACGACGACCCTGATGACCACCCCGAAGAAGATGATGACCACAAGGACGACGAGCATCAAGCCAACCAGCCTGAACACCATCACAAAGAAGAAATAAAAGATTACCCAGAAGAAGATCACCAACAGGACAAAGAAGGTTAAGACAAACTACAAGAAACAGAACAAGAGACAGAAGAACAATAAGCAGAAGATCAAAAAGCAGAAGAACATGAAGTATAAGACCAAAATTAAGAGCAAAATATATGCTCTAAATTATAAGCAGAAGAAGACTAAGCAGTGTATGGGGGTGAGTCCGTTCCTCCTCGTGGTGCCCCTGGAAAATGCCTGCTGCTGCAGGCTAAACTGAACACGGACAAATACTGTTGTAATTTAAATCTTTTGTGACAGCAAGAACGGAAGGATGAAAAATTCAAACTTTTACAGATTACAAGTACAGGAATCTCTGTCACAAATAAGAATATGATGAAGAAGATGAAGATGAAGTAGAATATGAAGAAGAATAATAGTTTAATAAGAACTTGGAAAATAGAGGGGAAGCTCACTGGTATTGCGGGTGCTCGAGGAAAACAAGTAATGCAGTCAATAATATAATCCGGCACACCAAACGATAGTAGGATGCAAAACAAAAATCTTTATTTGAAAAAGAGACAGCTCATGTGGAAAAAAGAGGAACTCCGAGGAACAGTGGTAAATATAATTACATAATATCTCAACGTTTCGGCGTTTTATGCCTTTTTGAAGAGGTACCATTTACTGTATAGAGAAAAAATGTGTAAAATTAATAAAAGAAAATACAATAACTAGAGTACATTAATACATCAAAAAATGGACACACATGAGCTACAAATAATAATTGACAAGACAACCAAAATTGAAGCACAGAATATGTAACACAACAAATGAGTAAGTATCAAAAAATAAAAAAAAAACAATGGAAACACAGGGGCCACAAGTGAATAAAAATTGAAAAAAAGAAAAAGAGAAAAAAGAGAGAGAGAAAAAAAAAAAGGAGAAAAAAAAAAAGGGAAACAAAAGGGAAAAAAATTCTAGAGACTATGATCATAGTGTAGTAACATTGGACATTCGTATCTAGGAAAATATAAGATAGTGTAATATAACATCTGGTGGTCTCTAATGGGAAATCCCCTATTTACATATAATAGATCTATAGATCCTATTAGTTGCATAGAAAATGTACAGGGCAATAAAAGTTAATATATATAAAATAATGTCCAGCTAGTAATCATCTGATGGTGAAAAAAACATATATGTCATAATACCCCATATTAGAAAAACTGAATGATATATATGCCAAAACTAGTAGTGAGAGATATACTTAGAAGTGTCCGCTATGAGCGCTATGGTCCGTCAAAAAAATAGTATTGCATGTCTCCGGGTGCATAAGGCAAATAATGCTGTAACAAACTAGGAATGGTGTAATCGGGCAGCCCAAACTCAAAAGCAATATACAATAAGACATACCTTAATGAATATGAAAAGGACAACGTCCGGGAACTTCATAAATGCATCGGTGAGCTGTAGCGCCGTTACACACATGCTGCTTTTTATGTGTCTGGTGAACGCCGAGCCCGAGAACTTCCGGGTTCGGCTAGAAAGGTTAGATAGAGAGTGCGCATGTGCAGAAAGCCGAGAGATGCCGAGAGGAGCCGAGGAAAGCCGAGTCCCCAGGGATACAGTGCGCAAGTCAGGGAGGAAGTCAGGACGCGAGATCGGTGCCGACCTGCCATAGAAAGTAAAAGACACATATTATATCGGGAAAACAATAATGGGGAGAAAGGTAAATGATGCAGTGTAAAACAAGCATACAAGAATTATATAGAAATGTGAATATAATATTTTGTAAACCGGAGAAACAAAAGAGAACATATGTGAAGAAAACAAATACTAATAATAAAGTCGCACCAGAGTTAGATGTAATCGGATGTGATAATATCATAATCTAAAATATTGGAAAAGCGTCATGAACAAGATTATAATGGCTAGGGACCAAGCTGACCAAAAGGAAAGTAAGGGGGAACAATAGATAATTAACCCACGTCTCTAGTGTGCAATGGACATAGAAAAGACATAAAAAAGGTTCATTAGTAGGACAGTTCGTACTCATTATTGAGACCATACGGAGAAAGTGTCTTCAACGTATGGATCCAATAGGACTCCCGTTCCTTCAATTTTTTAATTCTATCGCCACCTCTTCTTGCTTTAGGAACATGATTAATAACTTGATATCTAAGTTGGGCGATAGTGTGTTGTTTCTCCAAAAAATGAGCAGGGACCGGCAACAGAATACGTCCACATCGGATTGTAGATTTGTGTTGGGAAATGCGGTCACGGATATGCTGAGTGGTCTCCCCAACATATCCGAGACCGCATGGACACTTAATTAAGTATATCACATATGATGAATCACATGTGTAATGCCCTTTGATGGAAAATCGCCGACCTGTCCTGGGATGTGTGAAAACTGTCACCTTTCGTGATATTGGAACACTGTAGACACCCCAGACATGGAAATGTCCCATTGCGAGGGACATGTAGTACACTCTGTGTTAGCCCAGTTTTAATTGTGCCAATATCGGCTCTGACCACAAAATTTCTGATATTATCCGACTTCTTATAACAAATCAGGGGTTTATTCCTAAATTCCGGGACATCAGGGTAAGCCGCTTCTAAGATATTCCCATGTTTTGAAATACATTGATGGATCCTATGCTTAAAGGGGTGAAAGACATTAACAAAAGGTATCCTCTGGTTTTTGGTGTCCATCATGGGTCGTGAGACCCCTTGTCTATATGAGTCCTGGAGGACTCTATCAGGGTAACACCGCTCACGAAATTTCTGATCCATATCGTTGTGTCTCCTACGTTTTACAAGGGGGTCGGATACAATCCTTTGTACACGGTCATGCTGAGATATGGGGAGTGACTTTTTTATGTGTGCTGGGTGACTACTACTGAATATACTGAACATGATATAACAAAATCTGGCCCAATGGCAGCAATAAATGTGAAACCACTATGTCAAACGACTGGCCATAACTTTTGTCGGGGTTGTTCAAAGTTGAAATTTTTGGGTTTACCTGCTCTTATAATCATCCCTAACAAGATTCAAATAGGTTGAGTGCGCATCTGTCTTACTTCAGGAGAAAATTGAAAACATGTTATAACTGAATCAGGCCCAATGGCAGCAATGAATGTGAAACCACTATGTCAAACGACTGGCCATAACTTTTGTCGGGGTTGTTCAAAGTTGAAATTTTTGGGTTATTCCTGCTCCTCTAATCATCCCTTACAAGAATCAAAGAGGTTAAATGCGGATCTGTCTTACTTTAGGAGAAAATTGAAAACATGTTATAACTAGGGTTGAGCATTCCGATACGAAACCCGGTTCCGATACCTGAAATCCAATGTAAGTCTATGGGAATAAAATATCGGAATATTTTTAATTCCGATATTTTGTTCCCATAGACTTACATTGGATTTCAGGTATCGGAACCGGGTTTCGGTATCGGAATGCTCAACCCTAGTTATAACTGAATTAGGCCATTGGCAGCAATGAATGTGAAACCACTATGTCAAACGACTGGCCATAACTTTTGTCGGGGTTGTTCAAAGTTGAAATTTTTGGGTTATTCCTGCTCCTCTAATCATCCCTTACAAGAATCAAAGAGGTTGAATGCGGATCTGTCTCACTTTAGGAGAAAATTGAAAACATGTTATAACTGAATTAGGCCCATTGGCAGCAATGAATGTGAAACCACTATGTCAAATGACTGGCCATAACTTTTGTCGGGGTTGTTCAAAGTTGAAATTTTTGGGTTTTTCCTGCTCCTCTAATCATCCCTAACAAGATTCAAAGCGGTTGAGTGCGCATCTGTCTTACTTCAGGAGAAAATTGAAAACATGTTATAACTGGATCAGGCCCAATGGCAGCAATGAATGTGAAACCACTTTGTCAAACTACTGGCCATAACTTTTGTCGGGGTTGTTCAAAGTTGAAATTCTTGGGTTTTTCCTGCTCCTCTAATCATCCCTAATAAGATTCAAAGCGGTTGAGTGCGCATCTGTCTTACTTCATGAGAAAATTGAAAACATGTTATAACTGAATCAGGCCCATTGGCAGAAATGATTGTGAAACCAATATGTCAAACGACTGGCCATAACTTTTGTCGGGGTTGTTCAAAGTTGAAATTGTTGGGTTTTTCCTGCTCCTCTAATCATCCCTAACAAGATTCAAAGCGGTTGAGTGCGCATCTGTCTTACTTCAGGAGAAAATTGAAAACATGTTATAACTGGATCAGGCCCAATGGCAGCAATGAATGTGAAACCACTTTGTCAAACTACTGGCCATAACTTTTGTCGGGGTTGTTCAAAGTTGAAATTCTTGGGTTTTTCCTGCTCCTCTAATCATCCCTAATAAGATTCAAAGCGGTTGAGTGCGCATCTGTCTTACTTCATGAGAAAATTGAAAACATGTTATAACTGAATCAGGCCCATTGGCAGAAATGATTGTGAAACCAATATGTCAAACGACTGGCCATAACTTTTGTCGGGGTTGTTCAAAGTTGAAATTGTTGGGTTTTTCCTGCTCCTCTAATCATGCCTAACAAGATTCAAAGAGGTCGAGTTCGCATCTGTCTTACTTCAGGAGAAAATTGAAAACATTTTATAACTGAACCAGGCCCAATGGCAACAATGAATGTGAAACCACAATGTCAAACGACTGGCCTTAACTTTTGTCAGGGTTGTTAAAGTTTAAATTTTTGGGTTATTCCTGCTCCTCTAATCATCCCTAACAAGAATCAAAGAGGTTGAGAGTGGATCTGTCTGACTTCAGGAGAAAAAAGAAACATGTTATAACAGAATCAGGCCCAATGGCAGCAATGAATGTGAAACAACTATGTCAAACGACTGTCCATAACTTTTGTCGGGGTTGTTCAAAGTTGAAATTCTTGGGTTATTCCTGCTCCTCTAGTCGTCCCTAACAATATTCAAAGAGGTTGAGTTCGAATCTGTCTTACTTCAAGAGAAGATTGTAAACATGTTATAACTGAATCAGGCCCAATATAACCAATGAATGTGAAACACTATGTCAAACCACTGGCCATAACTTTTGTCAGGGTTGTTCAAAGTTTAAATTTTTGTGCTTTTCCTGCTCCTCTAATCTTCCCTAACAAGATTCAAAGAGGTTGAGTGTGCATCTGTCTCACTTCAAGAGAAAGTTGAAAACGTGTTATAACTAGAGTTGAGCGATACTTTCCGATATCCAAAAGTATCGGAATCGGAATGGTATCGCCGATACCCCAAAAATATCGGCGATACCCGATACCGATACCGGAAATCCAATGTAATTCTATGGGAACAAAATATTGGAATTAAAAAACCCCATTCTTGCCTTGTTGGTTAATTGTACATGAAGGAAAACAACAAAGAGTAATGTAGAATGTATTGGGGGAGGTTGAGGAGACATTAAAGGCATAGATGTTTAACCCAATCAAATGGAATAGCATTAATATTTTTTTTATTTAAAGATGTTCGGATTGACGAAGAAATTGACAATGTTGTTAACGTTTTTTCTATTTTGGCAAATATGTATGTTTCACAACTTTCATGCTCTTCACCTTTTTAACTTTTGACACACTTTCTCCTTCATAATCTTCAGCAGCATCATCTTTTTCATCAAATTATTCTTCATCTTCACCTTCTTTATCTTCTTCTTAAACTTCTTGCTATTCATCTTTTTGTTAACATTACTCATATTGTTCTTATTCAACTATTATTCTTCTTCATATTCTACTTCATTTTCATCTTCTTCATCATATTCTTATTTTGGACAGAGATTCCTGTACTTGTAATCTGTAAAGTATGAATTTTTCATCCTTGCGTTCTTGCTGTCACAAAAGTTTTAAATTACAACAGTATTTGTCCGTGTTGAGTTTAGCCTGCAGCAGCAGGCATTTTCCAGGGGCATGTCTGGTTGCGCAAGGCTTTATCCGGCAACACTACCTTCCTTGTGTCACGGGTAGGGTAGCGTGTGTCTATTATATGACTCTCTCTAAAATGTGACGTTACGCAGCCTTATTCTGCTCTAGGGACGCCAAAAATACGACAGCAGTAATCATTTACTGTATAAAACTCCACCTATGAGCAACAAAACAAGCACGTTCCCTCTTCTGTTTCCTGCGCTGACATGTGAGGAGGGAGTTTGGAGATGCTCCTGAATTCCTCCCAGGTATCCAAGCATATCGGGCCCATAGGAGAGCAGTAAAACACACCCCGGGAACACTGACACCTTTTACATTCGTGGGGACATAATTTATGGAGCGCTACTTGCTACGGAGTTCACAACAGACCCCGAACGGTTTACCTATCCAACTGAAGCAGAAGGACAAGATGGCGCATGGAGGAGACAAAGAGGAAAGAGGCGCGATGATGAGCGCTGCCATAGACATGCAGCAAGAGCTATTATCAGAAACACCATGTGACCTGAGAGTTCCTCAGGAATTTGATTCGCAGAAAATGGCTGAAGAGAGGTCACAGCCCTTCTCTTACCAGACATTCAGAAGCTGCTGGAGTCGGCATTGCAATCGTCATTGTCTTCCATACAAAAGTCTGTACACCTGAATACCATTGCAATTACCAAGCTGCAACAGGATTGTGGCGCTGCTACAACAGGAGAAGCAACTTGGCCAAGACAGAGAACAGAACCTTCAGCAGAAGTTACAAAATTTGATAGACAAAACAGAGGACTTGGAAAATCGCTCGAGACAAAGCAATTTACGTCTCGTCGGACTGCCTGAATCGTTTAAATCAGCAGACTTACAATCCATCTGTGAGAATGATCTACCGAAAATATTGTGACTTAACTACTACTGTCGTGTGTAACGTGCACATCGTGTGGGACCGCCGCAAAACAACAACAGGCGAGGGGAGGCATCGAAACCAACGATGTACAGACCACGGCAAGTAATAGTTAAGCTGTTACATTATAACTACAAAGTTTCATTGTTACGGCCATTCAGAGAAGCGAGGCGCCCAGTGCTACTCCATGGATATGAGATTTCGCTCTTTGATGACTTCTCAGTATCGGTGTCCAAGAAGAGGAGGGCGTTCAGTTTCATTTGCACAACATTGTTTGAGCGAGATGTTCGCTTTCAACTACTGTTCCCAGCGCGTTAGCGGTTCCAACGATCTGACGGGACATATGTCATTAATGACACACCAGAACAAGCCGAAGCAGCCTTGGAACGAAATCCACAAAGTGATAGGGAAGTACAGCGACGCAGTTCCAGGTTCTCCCACGCAGACGACGACAAGATGGCAGTTCATGAAGGAGATCAGGAAAGATGAAAGAGATTCTCTCCACGTTAAATGACATATGAGATATATTTGCTGTTTGAGCCGTTTCTATTGGAGTTCCTTCATACCTATGCTAAAGCATGACAGTTTTGCTGCAATTTTAGATGGTTAAATTAGTTATTGATATTAGATGTTGAAGATCTCTCATGAGAGTGGGGGTCTTGATAAACGTGGGACAACTGAGTTAAACATTACATATGGAGGGACAATAAGTGAAGCAGGCTATTGGGGTTTAATGCTTTGGACACATGGGGGGGTACACTGAATAGCCTGGGAGGATGGGGGTAATCTCCTCACAGGTTAGAAAAAAGGAAGTCACATAAACAGAGGTAGTGGTGGAGAGACTACAACCGCTTACAGTGGTTTATTGGTAAACAAGAGTTACTAGGAAAGGGTAGCAAGGGACCTCTCTCCAATAATTAATCTGGAATTGTCAATATATCTTGATATGGTATTTGATATTGTGGTGCTGCTTCCTCCTTTCCTCGCAGGTTGGTGCCAACGACGGCCATAAGAGGGTACACCGTCTCCTCCAGCACACTCTTAATTTTCTCCGCCTATTCAACATGAAGATCATCTCCTGGAATGTCAAAGGCTTGCGTGCGCCGGAGAAGCGCACAAAGATTCTGAGGTACCTCCGCCGGTGGAAGCCGGACATAGCACCTTTTTGTTTTGAAAATCCAAATAAAAAGGAACTTTAAAAAAAAAAAAAAAAAATCCCTCTTCAACAATCTACAAGACAAACAAGCATGATGGGTGACGCTGCCTTTATTGAGGTACAGTATTAGATCGACATTGTCCATGAGTAACTATGCACTGTGATAGCTATATAGTATTATTAATTTAAATCTGTTGTGGTTGTTTCAACAGCACTTGCAGGTCTAACTACCTATTGTTTGTAATATAAGACAATGGTGTGCACACGAATAATTAAATGGTGAGGTGCTAGTGTCATGGAATAAATCCAAATCTAGAAATATAAATAGCACTGCACTCTCAGACAGGAATTCTATGCAAAATCAAACCATATTTATTAAACAACCAAAAAAGTGATAGGGAGCATGTTTTATCATAGCGACGTAAATGACACAACGTTTCGACTCTCACGAGTCTTTTTCAAGAAGCCGCTATACAAAAGGAAAAAAGAAAAACAAATCAAAAGGGGTTTTAAACAATAAATACAATGGTTGAACAATTATGATACAAAATCAAATGAAACATATTAAAATAATATTAACCAAATGCAAAGTGAACCCTGCTTGTGGCATAGAGACCAGCAAGCACCAACCGTATGTCAAGAGATAGGAAAAGTGAAGAAACACGTGGTGAAAGGAGTTCATCCCAGATATGAGAAAGGAAGATATAAGTTAGGGATAATTTTACCTGAAAACAGCTTCAGAGTGATTAACGAGATAATTGGATTGCAATATCTAGAGAGGGTAATAGGTGCGACATTGTCAGATTAAATGAAATGCTATAGAAAGTTCAACACTGGTGAGAAATCCTCAAATACCTGTTCCAATAGAATGCTCAAGGGTCTAGATAGGAGAAGATAGCTCCCCAAATGGATGGCCTGGGGTATAAGCATTAATAAAAAATAAACAAATTTTTTTGTTAACTGTTTGTTATATATAACCTAGTCGGAGTAGTATATAGGTGTATACCACTCTATAGTAAAAATAAAAATTAATAAAAAAGACAAAAAATACCTGTGTGGTTGTTAGAGAGTAGAAAAAAGTAACGATCCAGGAAGGAAATGTAGGATCTGTAGAAGGAGAGATGTAAGTTGTGAATATATCTTACAGACAAGTAGGTAGAAGCTAGATACTAATGTTCGCAATGCATATCAAAGGGCTGTAATGAGTGTTGCTGCGCATATATTGAGGTTAGTTGGGCCGAAAAACAGCTTACTGGCTAAAATACTAATGTTCGCAATGTATATCAAAGGGCTGTGCACTGCAGCTATCTGTGCGGTCCCTCTAATGAGTGTTGCTGCGCATATATTAAGGTAAGTGGCCGAAAAACAGATTGCTGGCTTAAGAGAACAAAATGTGTATAGGAGAAAGATTACCTGTAAATGGCTGTGGCGCAGCGACGCTCCCGCGTCTTGCTGGATGTGTGACACGCTGCAGAAATGAAAAAGCGGGTATAAATGCCGGCTGACATCGCCGGGCCGGATGTGTGTCATCGGCCGGAAGTGACGTGACGGTACTAGGAGACCCACTGCGGCTGCGCTGAGAGCGCTATGGGGTGTATAGCTTGTGATATGTAATGCGCATGCGCTTAAGAGGGAAGGAAAGAATGTAGAGGAGGGAATGAGCTTAACGGGAAGATCATGGGAGTAGCAAAATAGGTAAAAGTAGAAACGTGGGTATAAGAAGGTGGAAAAAGGGAAAAATTAATGAAAATAAAAAATAAAGGATTTTTGTAAAAAAATTGAGAATTATATGAAAAAATGAAAATAAATAATGCAAAATAAAAAGAAAAATAAAAATAAAAAATAAAAAATAAAAATAAAATGAAAAAATGAAAAATAAAAATGAAAATAATAAAAAATAATAAAAATAAAAAATGGAAAATAGCAAAAACACTATATATCAAATGGGGAGGGTTGTAGGGATGTGCACTCACCAGTGTTGATAATAGTCAGCGAGTCTATGGGAAAATGAAAAACATAATGAGTGAGGATGACAGAGAAAAAACAGTCTATATGCAATCATGTCAGCCAATCAATTTCACGATTGAGGCCTTTCGGTGATAGTGTGTCGAGGGTATAAATCCAAAAGGTCTCTCTCTGTTTAAGTAATTTGATGTGGTTACCACCCCTACGTGGACGTGGAACATGCTCAAGTACTTGGAACTTAAGTTGGGCGACCGTATGGTGTGATTTGGCAAAGTGATCTGGCAACGGTAACCATGTTTTTCCACAACGTATAGTGGACTTATGTCCAGATATTCTGTCTCTGATGTGTTGGGTGGTCTCCCCTACATAGAGGAGACCACATGGACATTTGATAATGTACACTACGAAGTTTGAGTCACAAGTGAAATATCCCTTAATAGGGTATGATTTACCTGTATGTGGATGCAACACGCTATCGGATTTAATAACGTTGGAACATGCTGCGCAGCCCAGGCATGGAAACGTGCCCTTGCGTTGGGTCTGTAGCAGTTTTTGTGTCGCCGGAAGGTGTGAGCTACCGATGTCAGCTCTCACAAGTCTGTCTCTAATGTTTGTAGGCCTTCTGGTACTGATCAGGACTGGATGTTGAAAAGATTGAATCTCAGGGTATGATTGAGACAAAAGGGGCCAATGTTTTTTGATTGTGGCATAAATTTTGGGCATAAAAGGATGGTGCGTATGCACAAAAGGTACTCTCTCGAGGGATTGTCGTAGTGGAGGAGGGGAAGAGGGAGACTGGCAGATATCAACTCATTGTCAAGGAGTTTAGTAGGATAGTGGCGTTCTTTGAATCTATCTGCCATCGTCTGGAGTCTGTTATCGCGTGTTGTAGGATCTGATACTTTGCGTGCGACACGTTTAAATTGAGAACGGGGTAAACTGTTTTTTGTGGATTTCGGGTGACAGCTCGAGTAGTGGAGTAGACTGTTGCAGTCTGTAGGTTTGGTGAAAAGATCTGTTGTCAAGTTACCTTCTTGGTCCTTCAGTACCACTGTGTCAAGAAATGATATACGTGAGTCGTCATAGTTCAGGTGAATTGGAGTTCTGGAAAAATTGAGTTAAGATACTGGAAAAAGCATAATAGGGTGTCTGACGTGCCGTTCCAAATGAGAAAAATGTCATCGATATAACGATGGTAGAGCGATCATTTTGCTGAAAAAGTGTATTGTTTACATATGTTCAGACTCAACCAGTCCATGTATGCGTTAGCGTAAGCCGGAGCTACGTTTGATCCCATTGCGGTCCCCCGCTTTTGCAGATAGAAAGTGTCTCCAAATAGAAAAAAATTCTCTGAAGTACCAATTTAAGAACGTCTAGACAGAAAAGGTGGGAATTAGATGATAGGTTAGATTTTCCAAAAGTAGTTTCGTGGCCTTGATACCCTTGTCATGGGTGATGGATGTATACAGGCTGCATACGTCTAATGTAACTAGTAAGCTTGTTGTGGGAATGGTACCCAATCGCCCAATGATGTTGAGGAAGTGTCCTGTATCTAAGAGAAAGGACTTTCTCTTAGATACAGGACACTTCCTCAACATCATTGGGCGATACATCCATCACCATGACAAGGGTATCAGGGCACGAAACTACTTTTGGGAAAATCTTACTATCATCTAATTCCATCCTTTTCTGTCTAGACGTTCTTAAATTGGTACTTCATGAGATTTTTTTTCTATTTGGAGACACTTTCTATCTGCAAAGCGGGGGACCGCATACATGGACTGGTTTGAGTCTGAACATATGTATAACAATACACTTTTTCAGCAAAATGTATCGCTCTACCATCGTTATATCGATGACATTTTTTCTATTTGGAACGGCACGTCAACACCTATTATGCTTTTTCCAGTATCTTAACTCAATTTTTCCAGAACTCCAATTCACCTTGAACTATGACGACTCACGTATATCATTTCTTGACACAGTGGTATGAAGGACCAAGAAGGTAACTTGACAACAGATCTTTTCACCAAACCTACAGACTGCAACAGTCTACTCCACTACTCGAGCTGTCACCCGAAATCCACAAAAAACAGTTTACCCGTTCTCAATTTTAAACGTGTCGCACGCATAGTATCAGATCCTACAACACGCGATAACAGACTCAGACGATGGCAGATAGATTCAAGAACGCCATATCTACTAAACTCCTTGACAATGAGTTGATTCTGCAGGTCTCCCTCTTCCCCTCCTCCACTACGACAATCCCTCGAGAGAGTACTTTTGTGCATACGCACCATCCTTTTATGCCAAAATTTTATGCCACAATCAAAAAAAATTGGCCCCTTTTGTCTCAATCCATACCCTGAGATTCAATCTTTTCAACATCCAGTCTGATCAGTACCAGAAGGCCTACAAACATTAGAGACGCTTGTGAGAGCTGCATCGGTAGCTCACACCTTCCGGCGACACAAAAACTGCTACAGACCCAACGCAAGGGCACGTTTCCATGCCTGGGGCTGCGCAGCATGTTCCAACGTTATTAATCGATAGCGTGTTGCATCCACATACAGGTAAATCATACCCTATTAAGGGATATTTCACTTGTGACTCAAACTTCGAGTGTACATTATCAAATGTCCATGTGGTCTCCTCTATGTAGGGGAGACCACCCAACACATCAGAGACAGAATATTGGACATAAGTCCACTATACGTTGTGGAAAAACATGGTTACCGTTGCCAGATCACTTTGCCAAATCACACATACGGTCGCCCACTTAAGTTCCAAGTACTTGAGCATGTTCCACGTCCACGTAGGGGTGGTAACCACATCAAATTACTTAAACAGAAGAGAGACCTTTTGGATTTATACCCTCGACACACTATCACGAAAGGCCTCAATCGTGAAATTGATTGGCTGACATGATTGCATATAGACTGTTTTTTTTCTCTGTCATCCTCACTCATTATGTTTTTCATTTTCCCATAGACTCGCTGACTATTATCAACACTGGTGAGTGCACATCCCTACAACCCTCCCCATTTGATATATGTGTTTTTGCTATTTTCCATTTTTTTTTTTATTATTTTTTTTATTATTTTCATTTTTATTTTTCATTTTTTCATTTTATTTTTATTTTTTATTTTTTATTTTTTATTTTTCTTTTTATTTTGCATTATTTATTTTCATTTTTTCATATAATTCTCAATTTTTTTTACAAAAATCCTTTATTTTTATTTTTCATTAATTTTTCCCTTTTTCCACCAGTTCATTATACCCACGTTTCTACTTTTACCATATTTTGCTACTCCCATGACTCTTCCCGTCTTAAGCTCATTCCCTCCTGCTACATTTCTTTCCTTTCCCTCTTAAACGGCGCATGCGCATTACATATCACAAGCTATACCCCCATAGCGCTCTCAGCGCAGCCGCAGTGGGTCTCCTAGTACCGTCACGTCACTTCCGGTCGGATGGACACACATCGGCCCGGCGATGTCAGCCGGCATTTATACCCGGCTTTTTCATTTCTGCAGCGTGTCACACATCCAGCAAGACGGGAGCGTCGCTGCGCCACAGCCATTTAAGGTAATCTTTCTCCTATACACATTTTGTTCTCTTAAGCAGCAATCTGTTTTTCGGCCCACTTACCTTAATTATGCGCAGCAACACTCATTAGAGGGGACCGCACAGATAGCTGCAGTGCACAGCCCTTTGATATACATTGCGAACATTAGTATTTTAGCAGTAAGCTGTTTTTCGCCCAACTAACCTCAATATATGCGCAGCAACACTCATTACAGCCCTTTGATATGCATGCGAACTTTAGTATCTAGCTTCTACCTACTTGTCTGTAAGATATATTCACAACTTACATCTCTCCTTCTACAGATCCTACATTTCCTTCCTGGATCGTTACTTTTTTCTACTCTCTAACAACCACACAGGTATTTTTTGTCTTTTTTATTAATTTTTATTTTTACTATAGAGTGGTATACACTATATACTACTCCGACTAGGGTTATATATAACAAACAGTTAACAAAAAAATTTGTTTATTTTTTATTAATGCTTATACCCAGGCATCCATTTGGGGAGCTATCTTCTCCTATCTAGACCCTTGAGCATTCTATTGGAACAGTATTTGAGGATTTCTCCCAGTGTTGAACTTTCTATAGCATTTCATTTAATCTGAAATGTCGCACCTATTACCCTCTTAGATATTGCAATCCAATTATCTCGTTAACCACTCTGAGCTGTTTTTCAGGTAAAATTATCCCTAACTTATATCTTCCTTTCTCATATCTGGGATGAACTCTTTCACCACGTGTTTCTTCACTTTTTCCTATCTCTTGACATACGGTTGGTGCTTGCTGGTCTCTATGCCACAAGCAGGGTTCACTTTGCATTTGGTTAATATTATTTTAATATGTTTATTTGATTTTGTATCATAATTGTTCAACCATTGTATTTATTGTTTAAAACCCCTTTTGATTTGTTTTTCTTTTTTCCTTTTGTATAGCGGCTTCTTGAAAAAGACTCGTGAGAGTCGAAACGTTGTGTCATTTACGTCGCTATGATAAAACATGCTCCCTATCACTTTTTGGTTGTTTAATAAATATGGTTTGATTTTGCATAGAATTCCTGTCTGGAGTGCAGTGCTATTTATATTTCTACTATTGTTTTGTATGCATGATGCACTTTCTGGTGTAATTATTTATTATTGCGCATTATTACCAGGTTTACATGATGGCCATTTCATATATGGTGTGTGAAGTTACAGTTGTCCTCAGTCTGTGTTTTTTATTATGTCTGTCCTTAATAAAACTCGTGAGGATGATGATGATGATGATGATGTTTATGATTCGTACATCCATTGACTGCATTATCTTACAGGTACAGATAACGTTCCTTAAGAAGCATTAATTGATAATTATGAAATGTATTTTTATGCATTAATTTAAAAAAGTAAACAGTATGTTTTATTTTTTGTTACCATTTCTACTAGCCATGTGCAGATATGCGCTGTGATGACAAATTAATATTTGTCCATATTTCTTATAAAAATATTTCATTTTAGCCCTTGAAAACTTCAATCTTTCCTGTTTTAAGCATAACAATCAGGGTGACGGCTCTTCCCTATTTGGAAGCTGTTCGACATGGGTTTTTCTGTGCATGTGTAGGGAACAGGAGACTTCTTGCCGCTGTGGTACACCAAAGGGGATCTTGCTGGATGTGAGATATATTTCTTCTAGCAGACTGAAGTTTGCTCAGGATTTTCCATGATCACAAGGACCTGGATAAGGTCATAGTCATGTGATCTGGTCATCTGATGTGTACCTCACCTGAGGGTGTGAGGTAGGCCTATAAAACAAGGAGCTGTTGTAGTTCGTGTGTGGAAGGAAGGATTTTGGCTGGAGTCAGCCTGGAAGATTGTTTTGTTACTGTGTGCCAGTGTGCACCAGGAAGCGAGTACCAGACCACCCGGAATGGGACCTGGCGGTCTCTGCTGACCTGCAGCCGCTTAGTTAAGCCGTCCCAAGCAAGGGTGAGTCTGGCCCGTGGTTCTCCAAACTGTGGTGATTTATGTTCTGTTTTTATTTTGTTATCTGGACTTTTTGTTGAACTCATGATTAAAACCACTGAAATTTGAAGTAAAAGGCGGTGTGTTTTGCCTCATTACTGCAGCCCAGCCTGCTTACCAGAGCGGATCCCTACAATTGGTGGCTTCAATGCGGGCAACGCAGTGAGGTCAGGCTGTTTTTTCCTGCATGACAGTAAATGTCCTTGGTAAAGAAAGTGACGCAAAACCCGGTGGATAACTGTCCCAAGATGGAGAACACAGTAAAAATGCTGGAGGAGGCCATGCGGCAGCAACAGCAGGCTATGCAGCAGTAGGCTATGGAGCAGCAGCAGGCTATACAGCAGCAGGCTATGGAGCAGCAGCAGGCTATACAGCAGCAGGCTATGGAGCAGCAGCAGATAGTTAATCGACAGCAACAGGAAACCAATAGTCTAGTGATGCAGCACATCACAGTGCCGCAGACAGCAGGAGTGCCCGGGGATGGCAGGATGTCCGGAAAGCGGTGTGTACGCGATCCGAAAGATGGAGCAATCAGATGACGTCGAGGTGTACCTGGAGATGTTTGAAGGCGTGGCTAAAGGGAGAGACTGGCCGGTACCAGTGGGCTGAGATCGTGGCTCCGTTTTTTTAATTCGGACCTGCAAAAGCCTCTAGGGACCTACCCCCCGAGCAACAGGAGGACTATGAGAGCATCAAGGGTGAGATACTTGCACGTCTTGGGGTAAATGTTTTGGTCCGGGCACAGCGGGTACACCAGTGGAACTTTTCCCTTTCCGAGCCAGCTCGGTCACAGTATTATGACTTGATACACCTGATAGAAAAGTGGTTGCAGCCGGAGGTGTTGTCACCCAGCGCTATGCTGGATCGTACAGTGACTGATAAATTCTTGAGAAATTTGCCACACACCCTTCAAACATGGCTTGGACAGGCAGCCCCTACTGATGGTCTCCAAATGGTAGACCTCATTGAAAGATATGGGGCTACCAAGGAGATACAGGGAGAGACTACCCGGAAGGTACCAAGTAAATTCCACAAACCTTCATCACAGCTCGGCGAGCAGAGACTCGGAGGGCCGCCCAGGACGGGTCGGGGAACAAAAGGGGCCCCATATTCTGTTGGCGGTGCCAACAACCAGGACATGTGAGAGCTGTTTGCCCCCACCTGACAGAGCCATGGACAACAACTTTGGCTACTATCAGTCTCACTATGCAGAACCATGTGTGCAGTGGTCAAAGCAGAGGGACCCAATATGAACCATTTGTGTAAAGTGCAGGTGGAGGTAACCCTGCTGTGGCTCTAGTGGACTCAGGGAATCTCGTGAGTGACCCTAATACGAGCAAGCCACGTCCAAATCAGCGAGTATACTGCTGTGAAAATGGGTGTGTTGTGTATACATGGTGACTTAAAACATTATCCTACCACCCTGGTGATGATAAACATGCCAGCGGGGAGGAGGTGACACGAGGTGGGGGTGGTGGTTAATTAGCATTAATAATGGGGAGAGATTTTCCGTTATTTTCTGTGCTTTGGCCTGTAATTCCCCCTCCCACAGAACAGTCGTCGGCACCAGTGGCAAACAGGTTGCAATCTCCATGAACCTGGTGGCCCAGAGGAAGATGTACTGGCGGTAGGAGTACCTTAGCCTTCGGTGGAGGAGGAAAACCCCTCTCCTATAGAAGTGTTAGGGGGGGAGATGGAAGATTTGCCACCGGGACCAGAATTGTCATACTTAAATGTGGCAGGTGACAATTTTGGTACGGCGCAACTACGGGACCCTACGTTGACTCGAGCCCGGGAAAATGTACTGGTTGTCAATGGGGAACCCCAACACCCCAGGGCAGCTAAAGTATTTCCCGATTCGAGCTGAACCAAGATTTGCTGTATGGTGTTGAAAAAATACATGGGGAATTGTCGAGCAATTGCTGGTACCGCAGTCATATCGGAGATTGGTAATGGACTTAGCGCATGCGCATGTACTAGGGGGACATTTGGGACCAAAGAAAACCTAGACAGAATTCTACAACGGTTTTTACTGGCTAGGGGTCTATGAATAAGTTAAACGGTATTGTTACTCTTGTCCCGTGTGCTAGGTAACCAGTCCGCAGCCTCATTTTCAGAGTCCCTTGGTGCCATTACTAATTATAGAGGTAACGTTGAGAGAATAGCCAATGGATCTGGTGTGGACGGTTAATAAATCAGCAAGGGTTCATCAACACATCCTAGTAGTTCTAGATTACGCTACCAGGTATCCTGAGGCTATTCCCTGCGACACACCTCGGCAAAACTGATCGCAAAAGAATCATGGGTATGTTCTCTCGGGTGGGAATCCCTCAAGAAATCTTAACAGATCAGGGGACCCCCTTTATGTCAAAAATCATGAAGGAACTCTGCACAGTGTTAAACAGTTGCGCACATCGGTCTATCATCCCCAAACAGACGGTTTAGTGAAAGGTTCAATAAAACCCTGAAGAATATGTTGAAAAAAAAGTCTCTAAAGATGCTAAGGACTGGGATCTCTTGTTGCCATACCTGATGTTTGCAGTGCGGGAGGTGCCCAGGCATCTACGTGGTTCTCGCCCTTTGAACTATTATATGGCAGACATCCCCGTGGCTTACTTGATATAGCTAAAGAGGCCTGGGAAAACCATACAAACTCCCCAAAAAAGTGTGATAGAACATGTGGCCAAAATGCAAGAGAGAATGGAGACAGTCCTACCATTAGTCCGAGAACATATGGAATCAGCACAAAGGTCACAGAGGCAGGTCTATAACTGGGAGGCACGGGTAAGGTCCTTTAACCCTGGGGATCGGGTGTTGGTACTTGTGCCTACAGTGGATAGTAAGTTCCTTTCAAGGTGGCAGGGACCCTACGACATTATAGAGAAGGTGGGACCAGTAAACTATAAAATACACCAACCAGGGCGGAGAAAGCCAGAACACGTATACCATGTGAATCTGCTCAAACCATGGAAAGACAGTGACCCGCTTGGTGAGGATTGTCCACGGCCTGCATTTCCAGTACAGATGGCTTCCTTGCCTCAGGAGAAGGCAAGAGAAGTCCTCTCCGCCGTCAAAATATCAGACACTTTGTCGCACAGACAAGTTCAGGAAGTCCGAGAGTTTGTTAGCCGAAATACAGATGTTTTTTCGGAACTTCCTGGTCGTACCTCCCTAATACAACATGACATTGTCACTGAGCCGCAGGGCAAAGTACGATTAAAGCCATATCGGGTGCCTGAGGCCCGGCGACAAGCCATCAAGGAAGAGGTCAAGAAGATGCTGCAGTTAGGGGTCATTGAAGAGTCCCAGAGTGAGTGGGCCAGCCCAATAGTCTAATACCAAAGCCAGATGGGACACTAAGGTTCTGTAATGACTTCAGAAAACTGAATGAAATTTCTAACTTTGACGCCTACCCCATGCCCCGGGTCGATGAGTTAATAGAGGTTTGGGCAGGCACGTTATTTTTCACTCATTGACCTCACAAAAGGGTATTGGCAGGTGCCACTAACAAAAGCAGCGAGAGAGAAAACGGCTTTTGTAACACCCGAGGGACTGTTCCAGTATATAGTCCTACCCTTTGGGTTGCATGGCGCTCCAGCGACATTCCAAGGGTTAATGGACGTTGTTCTTCGTCCTCATCCCCGATATGCCGTGGCCAATCTGGACGATATTGTGGTGTACAGTACAGACTGGGAAAGTCACTTAGCCAAGGTACAGGCGGTGATAGATTCGCTGAGACAAGCAGAGCTAACTGCCAACCCAAAGAAGTGTTCCATAGGGTTGGAGGAAGATCGCTACCTGGGGTATGTGATTGTGAGAGGAGTTATCAAAGCCCAAATAAACAAAGTGGAGGCAATCCAAAACTGGCCCGTCCCCTCACCACTAAACAAGTGAAAGGGTTTTTGAGGTTAGTGGGATACTACCGGCGGTTTATTCACAATTTTGCAACACTGTCGGCGCCGTTAAATGACTGCCTAAAAGGCACGAATTTAGTAATGGTACGATGGAATGATCAGCTTGAAGAAGGGTTTGTAAAACTAAAAGGGGCACTGTGTGTGTGTCACCATTTTTGATCACACCCGACTTCAAAGAGAATTCATTGTCCAGACTGATGCGTCAGAGGTAGGTGTGGGTGCCGTTTTGTCTCAGGAGGTTAACGGGAGGAGCATCACATTACTTTCCAGAGTCGAAAGCTAACTCCAGCTGAAACCAGATACAGCATTGTAGAGAGAGAGAGTGCCTGGCGATCAAGTGGGCACTGGAGTCGTTGCGCTGCTATCTGTTGGGGATAACATTTGGTTGTTAACTGATCATTCCCTCAGACTGGCAGTGTTGTATCCCAGGGAGTACAGTTCAGGTGGTAGATAGATGAACATAACAGGAGAAATTGATAATGTTGCCAACCAGTTATTTAATCGGAAAACGGAAAGGCAAATTCTGGCGAGATCCATGCCTTGTTCATTTTCAGAAAAGTAAGCGGTCTACATTATCGGAGGATAGTCGCATGCGACGGTCTGTTAGTACACCACCTGCAGCACTAAAGACGCGCTCCGATAATACACTGGCAGCAGGGCAAGCTAGCACCTCCAATGCATACTGGCTAAGCTCTGGCCATGTATCCAGCTTAGAGACCCAAAACTTGAAAGGGGAAGAGCCATCTGGGAGTACATTGAGAGGGCAAGACAAGTAGTCTGTCACCATCTTACGGAAACGTTGCCTCCTGGTGACTGGAGGCGTCTCGGATGGTGTAGACATTGGTGGCGCTGCCACAAAACTTCGCCACATTTGGAACATACTGGTCTTGCCCCCCTGTGTAGAGGCGATGCTTGTGCTCCCCCTTGTTCAGAGCTGTCTCCACTGCCTCGACGCACAGAGCTGCTTTGTAAAGCAGTATCAGCAGCACTGCTCTCGGCTGGAATGGAGAACATTATGGATTTCACCAGTGTGTCTTGGTACTCCCGCATTTTACGCTCCCGGTTCAACGGTGTGATGAGGCTTTGTAAGTTGTCCCGGTAGCGAGGGTCTAGGAGGGTGTACACCCAATAATCAGACGTGGTGAGAATGTGGGCGATGCGGCGGTCGTTTCTCAGGCACTGCAGCATGAAATCAACCATGTGCTGCAGACTCCCAACTGGCCAAGAAACGCTGTCCTCTGTTAGAGGCATCATCTGTACCTGCTCTGCATCACCCCACCCTCGCTCTACATACTGACTAGAGCGTTGTGTACCTCCCTCTGTAGCGATTTCTTCCTCCTCCATTGACTCCTCCTCATCCTCCTCACAAAGTGAGCCCTGCAAAGCCCTTTGGGAGGAACCACGTTGCGCTGACTGTCCAAAAGGTGATGGAATTTGTGTCTCCTCATCCTCCACCTCTTCCAAAACCTCATCCCTTAGTGCTTGCAGTGTTTTTTGAAGCAGGCAGATAAGGGGGACAGTCAGGCTGACTAGTGCATCATCTGCACTCGCCATCCGCGTTGACTCATCAAACGCACGCAAAACGTGGCAGATGTTCTTCATAGAGGCCCCACTCAGTAGTGGTGAAGTGTGAATGGCGCAAATTGCGTGTTGATTGCGCCTGTTGCAGCTGATACTCCATTACTGCTGTCTGCTGCTCACACAACCGCTCCAACATATGTAACGTGGAATTCCACCTGGTGGGTACGTCACATATGATGCGATATTCAGGAAGGCGAAATCTGCGTTGCAGAGCTGCAATGCGCGATCTGGCCATGCTGGAACGTCGCAAGTGAGCGCACTCTAGGCGGACCTTGTGCAGCAGTGCATCAAGATCCGGATAGTCCCTCAAAAAACTCTGCACGACCAAGTTGAGCACATGTGCCAGACACGGTATGTGAGTGAGGTTGCCAAGGGCCAGAGCTGCCACCAGATTTCGGCCATTGTCACACACTACCAAGCCTGGCTGGAGATTCGCTGGCAAAAACCACACGTCGCTCTCCTGCTTGATGGCATTCCAGACCTCCTGCGCTGTGTGGCTTCGATTCCCCATGGAAATTAATTTCAGGACGGCCTGTTGACGTTTGGCCACGGCTGTGCTCATATCGGTCGCAACAGGTAAGCGTTCACGGGTCCATGTGGAGGTAGACCGTGACGGCTCCTGCAGCGATGATTCTGAGGAACTGGAGTAGGAGGAGGAATCAATGTGTACAGACTGGATTCCAGCAATCCTTGGAGTTGGCAGAACACGTACAGCGCCACTCGCAAGATCTGTACCCGGCTCCACAACATTGACCCAATGGGCAGTGAGGGAAAGGTATCGTCCCTGGCCATGGGTACTGGTCACGCATCAGTGGTCAGGTGGACCTTGCTACTGACGGCGTTTAGTAGCGCATGTTTAATTTTTCCCTCAACATGCTTTTGCAGAGCAGGGACGGCTTGCCTGCTGAAATAAAATCGGCTTGGCACATTGTATTGTGGGACTGCCAATGCCATTAAGTTCAGGAAACTGTCAGTCTCCACCAGCCTGAATGACAGCATTTCAATGGACAGGAGTTTTGCAATGCCAGCATTCAGAGCCTGTGCTCGTGGATGGTTTGCCGAGTATGGCCGTCTTTTATCCCATGCCTGTGCTACCGATGGCTGCACAGTGGCCTGGGAGTATGAGGATGACAGAGAACTTGCAGCTGTGGGTGGAATAACACTTTGTCTCTGGACAACAGTGACCGAGGTTCTTCCATGGCGATCGTGTGAGGAAGCCGAACCAGCTGTGTGTGAGCTGAAGGAAGAGGCTCCAACACGACCTGAAGATGTAGGTGCTGCTGTAGGTTGGCCTACATCTCCAGTGTGTCTTTGTAACTCAACTACGTGCTTTGTCCGCACATGTTTCCACATATTAGTGGTATTGAGGTTACTGACACATTTACCTCTTTTTACTTTTTGCTTACACAGCTTGCATTTGACATAGCAAATATCATCTGCAAGTGTGTCAAAAAAGGACCACGCAGTGCAAGTCCTGGGAGCGCCCGTTTTGACTTTTGGAAGAGAACTGCTCCCAACAGGTGCCAAACTGGAGGCTACAGGCAAACGAGTCTGCAGCCTACCTCTCCCTCCTGTTTGTACCGTTGGGCCAATCTCTTCCTCAGAGCTGCTCCCACCACATTCCTGTTCCTCACGCCATGTTGGGTCTTGGACCTCATCATCTCCACTACCTTCTTCCAACACCTGCTGCTGTTGGGTGGTCTGGACAGCACCATGCTCAACAGAAACTGGCAACTGAGTCTCATCATCATCAGATGCGTTCTGCGGTGTGCTGACCATCGGCACTGGCTCACCCGCCTCTTCAGATTCAGAGAGACACAGCTGTTGCGCATCACTGCATACTCCCTCTTCTTCAAATTCCAGAATGCTGCTTGGCTGGGCCCCTGTTTGCAAGGCAACAGATTCTGAGAACAGAAGCAGAGACTCAGCTGGCTCCAGTTCAGAACTCTCTGACTGCCTGGGCAATTTGACAGGCGGTGTACAGACAGATGGTTGCTCAACAGTGTTGTGGTCCTGAGAGGAGGTGGAAGCAATTGAAGTCGATGCATTGGCTGCCATCCAACCAACAAGGGCTTCAATTTGTTCTTCCCGCAGCAGGGGGGTACGCCGAACTCCTACAAAACTGCACATAAATGAACGCTCACGGGGAAAACTGGTGGATGCTGTCACTGGGGGCGGCAGCAGCCACAGAATCCCCATGTCCTCTCCCTGCTGAAACTCCATGGCCACGACCATGTGCCTTACTCCCTGCCTTCTTCATCTTGGTAGATTGATAAAGAAAGTCAGAAAAGTTATAAGGCCTAAGTGTGGTTATTACGCAGAGACTGCAGTGAACACTGCACACAACTGTTCACTATCTCTGAAAGGCTCCTTTCTGTAATTCTATAGTGTTTGCAACCAATGTATTGGATACGGATGGAAGCGCGTCACACTAATAGATTTGAGTTATTTGAAATGGAATGGAGCAGCACCAATTATAGAAAAATGACAAGGATGAAGCAGTGACACACGTTCAGCAGACTACAACCAGCAGTGGTTGAAGAACTAACTGGAGCGTGATCTGCACTCAAAAAAAAAAAAACCTCACAGACTAGAGTGAACACTGAACACAACTGTTCACTATCTCTGAAAGGCTCCTTTCTGTAATTCTATAGTGTTTGCAACCAATGTATTGGATACGGATGGAAGCGCGTCACACTAATAGATTTGAGTTATTTGAAATGGAATGGATCAGCACCAATTAGAGAAAAATGACAAGGATGAGGCAGTGACACACGTTCAGCAGACTACAACCAGCAGTGGTTGAAGAACTAACTGGAGCGTGATCTGCACTCAAAAAAAAAAAACCTCACAGACTAGAGTGAACACTGAACACAACTGTTCACTATCTCTGAAAGTCTCCTTTCTGTAATTCTATAGTGTTTGCAATCAATGTATTGGATACGGATGGAAGCGCGTCACACTATAATTTCAATTGAATGGAGCAGCAAGAATTACACTAAAGAAAAAAAAAGAGTCTGTGAGTGACACGTGCAGATGCCTACAAACAGCGTTGGATGCAGAGCAAACTGCAGCGTCACCTGCACTCATACACACACCTTGCACAGAGCTGTTAAAACAACACTGCAAAAGGAAGCTTTACACAGCGGTTGGTAAACTAGCCTGCCTAGAGCACAGTACACAAAATCGCAATCTCTCACTGTCCCTCAGAGTCAGCAGAGCAGCGTTCTGTCCCTTACTGAATTCACAGCACAGTGACGCTAAAATGGCGGCGGCGCATTTTATAGTGCATTCTGACATCATTTCAGCATCCAATCACAGCCATGCCATTAGTTAACATGACTGCAGCAGTACAGGATGTGCCCACACTTCTTAGGATTCCTCATTGGCTGACTAAAATCACATTGCCTCTCAAAGAATTATGGGAACTTCCGATTCCGGTATACGATATATGAAAAATATCGGAACTAAGTATCGGAATTCCGATACAGCGAATATCGGCCGATACCCGATACTTGCGGTATCGGAATGCTCAACTCTAGTTATAACTGAATCAGGCCCAATGGCAGCAATGAATGTGAAACCACTATGTCAAACGACTGGCCATAACTTTTGTCGGGGTTGTTCAAAGTTGAAATTTTTGGGTTTTTCCTGCTCCTCTAATCATCCCTAACAAGATTCAAAGCGGTTGAGTGCGCATCTGTCTTCAGGAGAAAATTGAAAACATGTTATAACAGAATCAGGCCCAATGGCAGCAATGAATGTGAAACCACTATGTCAAACAACTGGCCATAACTTTTGTCGGGGTTGTTCAAAGTTGAAATTTTTGGGTTTTTCCTGCTCCTCCAATCATCCTTAACAAGATTCAAAGAGGTTGAGTGCGCATCTGTCTTACTTCAGGAGAAAAATGAAAACATGTTATAACTGAATCAGGCCCAATGGCAGCAATGAATGTGAAACCACTATGTCAAACGACTGGCCATAACTTTTGTCGGGGTTGTTCAAAGTTGAAATTTTGGTTTTTTCCTGCTCCTACTAATCATCCCTAACAAGATCAAAGAGGTTGAGTGCGCATCTGTCTAACTTCAGGAGAAAATTAAAACATGTTATAACTGAAATAGGCCAAGGGACAGCAATGAATGTGAAACCACTATGTCAAATGACTGGCCATAACTTTTGTTGGGGTTTGTTCAAAGTTGAAATTTTTGGGTTTTTCTGCTCCTCAAATCATCCCTAACAAGATTCAAAGAGGTTGAGTGCCATCTGTCTTACTTCAGGAGAAAATTGAAAACATGTTATAACTGAATCAGGCCAATGGCAGCAATGAATGTGAAACCACTATGTCAAACACTGGCCATACTTTTGTCGGGGTTGTTCAAAGTTGAAATTTTTGATTATTCCTGCTCCTCTAGTCATCCCTACAAGATTCAAAGAGGTTGAAGTTCGGATCTGTCGTTACTTAGGAGAAAATTGAAAACTGTTATAACTGAATAAGGCCCATTGGCAGCAATGATTGTGAAACACTGTCAAACGACTGGCCATAACTTTTGTCGGGATTGTTCAAAGTAAAAATTCTTGGGTTTTTCCTGCTTCTCCAATGATCCTAACAGATTCAAAGAGGTTGAGAGAAATCTGTCTTACTTAAAGAGAAAATGAAAACATGTTAAACTGAACCAGGCCCATGTAGCAAATGAATGTGAAACCACTATTTCAAACGACTGGCCATAACTTTTGTCGGGGTTGTTCAAAGTTGAAATTTTTGGTTATTCCTGCTCCTCTAATCATCCTAACAAGATTCAAAGAGGTTGAGTGCGACTTCTGACTTCAGGAGAAAATTGAAAACATGTTATAACTGGATCAGGCCATGGCAGCAATGAATGTGAAACACATGTCAAACGACTGGCCATAACTTTTGTCGGGTTGTTCAAAGTTGAAATTTTGGGTTTTTTCCTGCTCCTCTAATATCCTAACAGATTCAAAGAGGTTGAGTGCGCATCTGTCTTACTTCAGGAGAAAATTGAAAACATGTTATAACTGAATCAGGCCAATGGCACAATGAATGTGAACCACTATGTAAACACTGGCCTTAACTTTTGTCAGGGTTGTTCAAAGTTGAAATTTTTGGGTTATTCCTGCTCTTCTAATCATCCCTAACAAGATATCAAGAGTTGAGTGAATCTGTCTTACTTCAGGAGAAAAATTGAAAACATGTTATAACTGAATCAGGCCCAATGGCACAATGAATGTGAAACACTATGTCAAACGACTGGCCATAAACTTTTGTCGGGTTGTTCAAAGTTGAAATTTTTGGGTTATTCCTGCTCCTCTAATTCCCTAACAAGATTTAAAGAGTGAGTTTGAATCTGTCTACTTCTGGAGAAAATTGTAAACATGTTATAACTGAATCAGGCCAATGGCAGCAATGAATGTGAAACCACTATGTCAAATCGACTGGCCATAACTTTTGTCAGGGGTTGTTCAAAGTTGAAATTTTTGGTTTTTCCTGCTCCTTAATCTTCCCTAACAGATATCAAAGAGGTTGAGAGCTGATCTGTCTACTTAAGGAGAAAATTGAAAACATGTTATAACTGAATCAGCCCAATGGCAGCAATAATGTGAAACCACTATGTCAAACGACTGGCCATAACTTTTGCAGGGTTGTTCAAAGTTGAAATTTTTGGGTTATTCCTGCTCCTCTAATCATCCCTAACAAGAATCAAAGAGGTTGAGTGCGGATCTGTCTTCACTTTAGGAGAAAATTGAAAACATGTTATAACTGAATCAGGCCCAATGGCAGCAATGAATGTGAAACCACTATGTCAAACGACTGGCCATAACTTTTGTCGGGGTTGTTCAAAGTTGAAATTTTGGTTTTTTTCCTGCTCCTCTAATCATCCTTAACAAGATTCAAAGAGGTTGAGTGCGCATCTGTCTAACTTCAGGAGAAAATTGAAAAATGTTATACATGCCAATGAGAAGAATGGAAACCAATGTAGATGGCCATTTTGTGGTTTAAATTAAATTTGGGTTTTTCTGCTCCTCATCTCCCTAACAAGTCAAAAGGTGGGCTTGTCTTATTGGAGAAAATTAAATTTTATAAATGGCCAATGGCACCATAATGTGAACTGTCACCATGGCCTAATTTGTCGGGTTGTTCAAAGTTAATTTTTGTTTTCCTCTTATATCAAGTTCAAAGTGTTCGAATCTGTCTTCTTCAGGAGAAAATTAAAAATGTTATAAGGAAAGGCATGGCAGCATATGTAACCATTAAGGGCAAACTTTTGTCGGGATGTTCAAGTAAAATTTTGGTTCTGTCTCAATACTTAAAATCAAGGTTGAAGCATCTGTCTTACTTAGAGAAAATAAACATGTAAATACGCCTTAGAAATGTAACCTATTTCAAAGAGCCATACTTGTCGGTTTCAAAGTTGAATTTTGTTTTCTCCCTAATACCTAGATTCAAAAGGTTGAGTGCGCTCTTTTGAAATTGAACTGTTAATGATGGCCATGGCGCAATGAATGTGAACACTGTAAACGGGCCTACTTTTGTCGGGTTGTTCAAAGTAAATTTTGGGTTTTTCCTTCCCTCCTAATGTTAAAGAGGTTGAGTGCCATCTGTCTTATTCGGAAATAACTGTTATAAACTGAATAGCCAACTGCACATAATGTTGAACGTTTGTTCATAGCAAACTTTTGGTGGGGTTCTTCATAAATTTAGGGTTTTTGATCTGTCATCACTACAAGATTCAATTGAGGATAGTTAGCATCTGACTACTTAAAAAATGGAAAACATTAAACTGCAACCAGGCCCAAAATTTTGTGGTGTTAATGTGAAACCCTTTGTTCAACCTGGCCATCTTTTGAGATTGTTCAAAGATGAATTTTTGATTTATCCTGTCTCTATCAACAACAAGATTAAAGATGTTATCGAATCGTCACTTAGGAAGAAAATTTAAAACATGTTATAATTTATTCGGCCCATAGCAAATGATTGTGAAACCATTGTCAAACGATGGCCAAAACTTTTGTCGTGGTTGTTCAAAGTGAAATTTTGGGTTTTCCTGCTCTCAATCGCCTAACAAATTCAAAAGAGGTTGAGATCCATCTGTCTTACTTCAGGAAAATTGAAACATGTTAAATTGAAACGGTTTGCCCATATGTAACCAACAAGTCAAACGACTGGCCTTAACTTTTGTCGGATTGTTAAAGTTGAAATTTTGGGTTTTTCCTGCCCCCTCTCCCTATCGATTCAAGATTTTTGAGGGGGCATCTTCTTACTTCAGGAGAAAAAAAAAACCCATGTTATAATGAACTAGGCCAATGGCAGAATGAATGTGAAACACTTGCAAAGAAGGCCTAATTTTGTCAGGGTTGTTTTTTTGAAATTTTTGGTTTTCCCCCCCCCCTTTTAAAATTTTTAAAAGGGAATAAAAAGAGGTTGGAGGTCTGCGTTGGAGAAAAAAAAAAATTTTAAAAACCAGAATGGGCCCCCAAGGCACAATGAATGAAAAAACCCCCTTGTAAACGCGGCCCCATAATTTTTGTCGGGTTTTTCAAGTTAAAATTTTTTGGGTTTTTTTCTGTCCTTAATCATAAAAATAAAAATTCAAAGGGTTGATGCGATCTCCCCCCTTTTTTTGGAAAAAAAATTGAAACGTTTAACTAAAGGGGGCCCCCAACGGCAGCAATAAATTTGTGAAACCACTTTGTAAAAAGATGGCCATAATTTTTGGGGGGGGTTTTGCTAAAGAAAAAATTTTTTGGGGGTTTTTTCCTTCCCAAAAATCTCGCAAACAAGAAAAAAAGGGGGTTTTGGGGCATCTGTCTTATTCAGGGAAAAAAAAATTTTAAAAAAGAACCGGCCCCCAAAGGCAATGAATGTGAAACTTTTTGTAAAAAGATGGCCAAAAATTTTGCGGGGTTTTTCCCAAGAAAAAATTTTTGTGTTTTTCCCCCCCTTTTCCCCCTAACAAAAATTAAAAGGGTTTTTTTTCCGCATTGTCTTACTTCGGAAAAAAAAAAAAACGTTATCCCTGAATCGGCCCCCAAGGGCCCCCAAATTTTAATGTAAAAAAAATATAAAAAACCCCACTGGCCTATTTTGTCGGGGGTTCAAGTAAAAATTTTTGGGTTTTTTCCCCCCCCTTTTGTCGCCCAAAAACCTTTTTCCCCAAAAGGGTTTTGGTTTGAATTTTATTCGGGGGGAAAAAAAATTTGAAAAATTTTTAATGGAGGGGGCCCCCAATGGCGCAATGTGTAATGTATGGTTTTACTTTCCCTTTAGGGGCTTGTGCTTGGGTCGGGGGAAAAAACATGGGACGGGGGTTTTGTATGAAAGATTGTTTTCTTCTACAAGAAAGGTTTAAAAAAGGGCCCACAAATTTTGAGGTACAGGGGCAGGAAAAACCCGAGGCCAGAAAACTTCAAGTCAACAATAGCTCTCCAAAACCCGGTTTTCAGGTCTCTTTTTGCCCCCGTAAATTCCTTCCCAAAAGGGAACCCCAAAAACCAGGGGGTTTCCGGGGTCCACAATTTTTCCCCAAAGTTCCCCCGTAGGAATGGGGGGAAAACAAAGTCCAAGGTTTCCAGGAGTCAGGTCACAGGTGACTCCCGGTTTTTTTTAAAAAGATTTTTGCCCCTGAGGTGCTTAAGAAGCAAGAGGGGAGAATCGGGGGGGAAAAAATGGGGGGAAACCCCATATGCTGAGGGCAAGATACTGCAGAAAAAAAAAAGCAAAATCCCCAGGGAAAAAACTGAGTTTAAAAGGGAAAATGTCAAAAGAGAAAAAAACCTTACATTACCCCCCCCCTTGGGAAAAACCCCCGGGTGCCCCCAGCCCAGGCTTATTGGGTACCTCTGTGAAACGGCGGGCGGGAGGAGTTTAAAATTAATTTTAAAGGGCCCATGGGGGTTTTCCCCGGGGGAGCCCTGCCATTTATCAATATTGTTTAATGATTTCTGTACCCCTGGAAATAGAACCCCTTTCCCCCCAAAAAATTTTTGACCCCCGCCCCGCATGGGTCAGGCAAGGAAAAAAGGCCCCGGCCCTAGGGGGGGTTTTTTACCCCTTTGTTTGGGGTCCCGAAGCAGGTGGTTCTATGTTTGGGGTGAAGCCCCACAAGCAACAGAATTATAAATTTTTGTTTTTTTGGGGCCCAAGTCTTATGTTCCCCAAATTTGCGAGGAATTTTTAAAAATTTTAAAATTTTTGGTTGACAACCCCGACAAATCCCCTCCCCTTTAAAGCTGGTGCAGGTTTACGAAAAAATTTTCTGCTGCTTTTTGTCCCCTTTTCCCAGCCCCAAATTCCCCAAATTTTTTTTTAGAGATCCATATCCTTTGTAAAGAAGTGTTTCTTCAGCCACCCCCGGGAAAGGGATATCTAGGGGGAAATCGGGGAAAAAATGTTGGATGATAACCAGTTTGGGGAAAAAAAAGGAGTGCTTGTGGGGCGCTCTGGAGTTTTTAAAAAGGAAACTCCCCCGTGGGAGTAGCCCCCAATCATCCTGTAGGGGGCCCAGTAAAGCAGCGGGTACTGCTCCGGGGCTGTTTTGGTTCGTTCTGTCCCCCCATTGTCTGGGGATAAAAAGCAAAAAAAAGGGGTTTTACTTTTTTCCCCAATGCGGCCCCCCAAAATTTTGAAATTTTTGGGGGGAAAATTTCACCATCGACCCGAAATGACCTCATCGGTACTATCCCAACGAAACCCCTTCTTAATCAAAAAATTGATGTCTGTTTTCCCGGGGGGTAAGCGCCAGGGAAAAAAATGAGCCCTTTGTTAAAAAATGACCCCCAAAATGGTTTTCCCCCTTGGGGGGTTGGAAACCCCCCAAAAATAAACCCCCCATGAATGGCCCCCAAAGGGCGGGGGGGGGGGGGGTTGAAACCCGACCAGTGGGAGGGCGGGTTTTTTGATTTTAAACGACTTACTGAAGTGAAATTTTTAAAAATTTTTCCCCTTAAGGGGCCAAAAAAAAGAGAAAGAAATTTTGTGTTTTTAAAATTTCCCCTCTATCCAGCTTTTGGAATGTGGATATTTAAAAAAATAAAAATTGGGACTGTTTCAGGTATTACGACGTTGTCCTAAACCCCCACACCATTTTTAAAGAAAAAAACTTCGCCCTTTGGGGGTTGACCCAAAAAAGAACCCGCATGATATGTTTCCCTTTTATGCCCTTAAAATTTTTTTTATTTAAACACCCCCCGGAAAAATCTATAGTCGGGGAAAAATAGTTTGGAGGAGTAAGTGGACGTGTCTTGCTGAATGATCTGAGAGTTTTTCGTTTTCCCCTTGCGCGATCTGGTCTATAAAAATTTTAAAAATTTAAAAAGGTTTGGGAAAAAAATTTCAGGAGCCTGGCGAGGGGTCAGGCACTTGCCACCTGAAAATTTTTTCCAAGGGTTTTTCGATGGTCTGTAAAGGACGCCCTTTTTTGCTGTGCGCCTGAAGAGGTTCAAATTTCCCTTTAAAGGGGGCAAAAATGGCCAACAATTCTCTATTCCCCAAATTTTTTTCCTCTCCCCAAGACAAGGGGGAAAAAGGGAAACCCGGGGTGAAGCATTTTCATGTTCTTGAGAGAGTATGCTCAAGGCCCCCGTCTAAAGCATCCCCCCTTTTATGAGGCAGTTCGGGGTTGGGTGTCCCCAAAAGGGCGGTGGTAAATTTTCCTTTAGCAGGAAAATGTTTCCCCGGGCTTCGGGGTCCAGGAAAACCCTAGACTGTTTCCGGGGGGGTTGGGTGGGTAGGTGACACTACCCCAGAGGAAAAATTTCCCCCGAAACGTTATAGGTTGGCAAAACCCCCATGAGCGCTGCCCCCCCCCTTTCCCTTTTTTTGGGTTGGCCATGCTTGTGGGTTGGGGGTTTTTTTTTCCCTCCATACTAAACCTTGCGTAGAAGACTACCCCCCAAAAATTTAATTTGGTCCTATGGATTCCATTTTTCAAGGGTTTATAAGAGTGGTTTTTTTTCTTGGCTTTTTAAGGGCCCTTTCACTTGTCCATGATGTTTTCTGTGGGGGTTGAAAAAATTAGAATTCTCAGTAAATCCACGTGTATCTAGGAGGGCCCCAAAATGTCAATTTTTCCCAAATGTTGGAAAATGGCTGGGGCGGTATCGACCAAAAGGCTAATAGATTTTTAAAAATGTCCATAGGTGCCCCCAAGCCCTCTTCTTTTTTTCCCCGGTCTAATACGGAAAAAAAATTTTTAGGCCCCCCGGGGTCAGTTTTAAAAAAAAATTTTTTGGGGGGCCGATTTTTAATAACCCCAGGGATTAAAAGGGGGGGTAAGTTTTAATAGGGAAACCCTTTTTTAGTTCCTATAGCTTTTCGGGTTCAGAGATCCCCCTTTTTTTCACAAAAAGATGGGTGCACCGGGGGGAAAAGAGGGTATGAGACCTTGGCTAGTTTTTTGTCTTGTAGCCTTTTTTGATTTAGCTCGGGCCTGCTAGGGGGGGGATCTTACCCCAAAAAGGGGGCTTGCTCCCCCCAATAATTCAATTTTGGGCAAAAATTTTTTGGGGTGGGGGGGATCCCCATTCTTCTTGTAATAAATCCACATAGTTTCCCCCTATAAAAGCTGGTGTTCAGGGTGAAAGGTTTTCCCTTTTGGAACAGGCAAGGTGAAACCCTTGGGTCATCTTTTTCCCCGGGAAAAAAAATAATTCCGGTCTCAGTTTTAAAAAACGATTCTGCGGGCCCCCCCGCCATGGTTTGCCCAAAAATAATGGGAAAGTGGGGGAAGAGATAAGCATAAAAAAAATTTTTTTCCCGATGTTTTAATAAGGGGTCCAAAAGGGTCTGTTTCCCGATCCCACTGGTCCCGGGTCCCCCGAGAGACCCCCGTCTCCCTTTTTTACTGGAGTCCCTTTTCATGAACGTATCCCCCCTTTTAGAGCAAAGGAGATATCCCTTTTAAAATTTTCCCCCTTTTCCGAGTTTATCATAGCAGGCTTTCACCCCGATGAGTCAACCAGGTTTGATGGGAAAAAGGAAAAAAAATGAGAATTTTTTCTTTTACAACTCAGCTGGACACCCCTGAGGAAAATTAAAAAAAATTTTTGGTTTTACCCTCATTCCCCCGAAAATAACGGGTTTAAGTCGAAAATCAAGATCTTTTTGCCGCCCCTCTCTTGGGCTGGGTGGACAGCCCCGTTCCCCTTGAACACCCAAATGAATGATGTGCAGTGTCTTACGAGAAGGGGGGGGAGATCAAAATTGAAGTCCCCAAAATTTCCCCAAATAGAAAAAAGTTTTTCCCCTTTTAAAAGGGTTTTTTGCTTTCTCAAAACCCCCTTTTTGTAAAAAGTCCCCCCGCGGGGGTTCGGGGTTTTTGGGGTTCCCCTTTTGGGGGCCTACTAAGGTTTTCCTTAGTGAGGAGGGGGTGGGAAAAAGGGGTTGTGCGTTATTTTCGAACCATCTCTTTGTTGCGTTAAAGTAAAAGGGAAACAATACGGATCCCAAATTTAATAAAGTCCCCCTAAGCAGGGGGAGGGTGGGCAGAGCAAGTTCATCTTAACAGGGGGGGACAACCCTTTCGAAATAGATTTTTTGGGGAAGTGCCCCAAGTGGTATCGGGGAGCCCCATCTCCTGCCCCCCCCGGCCCAATTCTTTTTAAAAAGTTACCTTGGGCAATTTAAACCCATGGCTGTTTCCCGCTGTTCCCCCGATTGGGGTAAAAAAAAAACACCTCCCCCAGGAAAAATGAAAAAAAGGTTTTTTTCAAAAATCTTCAGTCTAAACCCGGGGTTTCCCCCACCCCCGTTAAATTGGGGGGGAACCCTTGTTTTATAGTAAGCATTTTGGGTTGTTCGGGGGAAAATTTTAAAAAGTGGGGGGGGAAAAAAATAGTTTTTTTGGGTTTAAAATAAACCCTGAATTTTCAGTTCACCCCAAAAAAAAAGGAAAAAATTGGGGACCCCAAAATCGGGGGGGTTAGGGGGGGGCCCCGGGGTTTTTCTTGGGCCCTCCCCCGGGGAAAATTTTGGGGGTTTAGTTTGCCCAAAAAAACTTGAAAAAATTTTATGATTGTGAGTCCTGTAGGCTTGAAAACCCGGGTTTTTTAAAAAGCCTGTATTCTGCATGGAAAAATCGTCCCCCCCCAAGCCCCCTTTTGCGAGCCTCCTTTCAGATTTTTTAAGGCAGAATGGGGGAAAGGGGAAAAGGGAAAAGAAAAAAAAAAAAAAAAAAAAAATAGTGTTTCCCCGTTGGTAACCCTCCCGGTTTAAAATTTTAAAGGGGAAAGCGTCCCTGGAATGGTTTGAGAAGTACAACCCTGTCATACAGAGGTTTAAAAGGAATCTGATATCCACAGTCCCCGCAGACCCGGGGGGTTTCCCGACCCCGCAAAATAAAAAATTTTTTTTGAATTTGTAAGGTTTTTGCATTTTTATAGGTCTTGGCTTGGGTGCGAGGAAAAAAAATGAGAACAGGTTTTTTTTGAAACGATTGTATTACTTAAAAAAAGCAGGGAAAAAGGGTCACCGTTTGCAAATACAGAGGAGGAGAAACCCCAGGGCCCCGGGAACTTTTAAAAACAACAATAGCTCTCCACAAGGTTTGGTCCTTCCTTTTTTCCGTAAAATTTTTAAACCCGGATTCACCAAAAAGCAGGTTTCCAGAGTCCCCAAAAATTCAAGTTCCCCAGTAGAAAATGTGGGTACCCCAAAATCCAAAAATTTCAGGGGTCAGGTCCCCGGCTGACTGCAGGTTTATTTAGAAACCCTGTTGCTCAGTGAGGTGCTTAAAAAACAAAGGGGAGGAATCAGGGCGGGGGGAAATGAAAAAGGAAACTCCCCAAAATTTTTTTAGGGGGGGATACTGCCCCAAAAGAAAGAAAATGGCCGACGGAAAAAACTGAGTTTTTAAAGGACATGTCAAAAAAAAACAAAGAACCTTACACAATGAATGGAAAAACCCCTGTCAAATGATGGCCATAACGTTTGGGAGGGGGTTTAAAATTTAATTTTTTTGGGTTTTTTTCCCGCTTCTCCCCAATCTCCTAAAAAATTCCAAAAAAGGGTTTAGTGCGATCTGTCTTACTTCAGGAGAAAATGAAAAAATGTTTTTTTTAATGAACCCCGGGCCCCAAAAGCGCAAAAGGGAAAGTGAAACCTTGTCAAACGAAAGGGCCCTAATTTTGTCCCGGGGTTTTTCAAAAATTTTAAAATTTTTTGGGGTTTTTCCCGCTCCTCTAACATCCCCAACCCAAAAATCAAAAAGGTTGAGAGCGGATCTGTCTGCTTTAGGGGAAAAAAAATTTAAAAATGGGTTTTAAGAATAGGGCCCCCAAAAACACCCCAAAAAAAGTGAACCCAAATCAAATGACTGGCCAATTTTGTTTTGGGGGTTTTTCAAAGTTTTAAATTTTTGGGTTTTTCCTGCTCCTCTAATCTCCCTAAAAAAGATTTAAAAAGGGGTTTGGGGGATCTGTCTTACTTCAGGGGGAAAATTAAAAAAAAGTTATAACTGAATCCCGGGGCCCAAAGGCGAATGAAAGTGAAACCCCTATGTCAAACGACGGCCCAAATTTTGTCAGGGTTTTTTAAAGTTTTAAAATTTTTGGGGGGTTTTTTCCCGCTCCCCCAACATCCTAACAAGAATCAAAAAGGTTTTAAAAGCGGATTGTCTGATTAGGAGAAAAAAGAAAAATGTTTATAAAAAGAATTGGCCCCCAATGGCAAATGAATGTGAAAACCACATGTCAAAATTTATGGGGCCCAAAAAATTTTTTGGGGGGTTCAAAAAATTTAAATTTTTTTGGGTTTTTTTCTCCTCTAATATCCTAAAGTTTTAAGAGTTTGGCGCGATCTGTTTTTCAGGAGAAAAAATTTAAAAAATTTTTATAAATGAATCGGGGGAATGGCGCAAGGGAAAGTGAAACCACTATGTCAAACAAATGGCCCCTAACTTTTGTCGGGGTGTTCAAATTGAAATTTTTGGGGTTTTTTTCCCCCCCCTCTAATCCCCCCTAACAAGATTCAAAGATGTTGAGTGGGGGATTGTTTTTACTTGTCCCCAAAAAATGGCCCCTTTGTATCAAAATAAATTAAAAGTTATGCTCGCAGAAAAAACGAGGCAAAAAAAGATTTTTTTTTAAAATTTTTTTTTTTTGATAAAAGGCCAAAAAATAAAAAAAAGAAAAAAATGGGTATCGCTGTAATCGTTTTGCCCCGAAGATAAAAAAGCTTTATCATTTTTTCCCCCGGGAAATGTTAAAACTCCCCAAAAAATTCATGAATTGCTGTTTTTGTTCATTTGCCCCAAAAAAACGTTTTAAAAAACGACAAAAAATGTAAATGCCTCAAAAAAGGGACCTAAAAACTCAAAAAGTTTCCCCCCAAAAAAAAAATTCCCTTTTTTCTGGGCCAAAAATGTGGAAAATTTTTGCTTCCTTTTTGGGGATTTCCCAAAAAAAAAATTTTTTTCAAAAAAGCGTTTTTTTGTTTGGAAGTGCAAAATAAAAAACTATAAAGTAAAAAAAAACCCCCCTTTATCATCCATGTTACGGAAAAATAATAAAATTTTTAAAAAAAGGTTTTTTTCCTTTTTTTTAGGGGGTTTGGGTTGGGGCTAAAATTAGTGTTAGGGTTGGGGGTAAAGTTAGCGTTAGGGGGGGGTTTGGGTTTGGGGTTTTTTGGGTTTGGTTTGGGTTAGGGTTTTGGCTAGGGTTTCAGGGGTGTTGGGGTTAGGGTTTGGGTTGAAGGGGGGTTTTTCCCCGTTTAGGCAAATAGGGGGGTCTCCAAAAATGACTGGTGTCTGATTAATTACAGCAATTCTGGTTGAAAAAAAAAAAAGGTGCCCTTCCCCCTTTTTAGTCCCCCCCTGGCCCCAAAAAATAGTTTACCCTCCTTTTAGGGGTATCAGCTATGGAAAGGGCACAATAATCTTGGGGGCCAATTTTTTGTTCCCCCGGGAAAAAAAAAATTTTGGGGGGGAAAAAATTTTTTGTGGAAAAAAAAAATGATAAATTTTTTTTTTTATGGCTCCCCCCAAAATTAAAAAACTTCTGTGAAGACTTGG